>SSNR01000101.1:40102-104780 GCA_006937965.1 Callopanchax toddi | reverse complement strand
GGGGGGACGTGTCCTCTGCTCGTTTTTAAAGTCAGTTTAGAGTCCTGTAGTTTTTACTGTCTAAAACAATGTGGCACTATATTAAATGGATTCTGGCTGTTGTTATTAGGTGTAGGGTTGATATTATGGCTCTTTTTAAACAGTTCAGACCCTTTTCTCCACCTCCTCCCACCCCTGTATTCAAGTTGTGCCCCCCCACCTTTGAAATTTAAATTTTATTCTTGGTGGAAAATCAAATCAAACTTTATTTATAGAGCACATTTCCTGCAGAACAACACAATGTGCTTTACAGCAAATAAAACAACCTAAAATCAGATGAGGGGTTAACAGAGCTGCTGCAGACTGAGTCCACTGATCAAAGTAATGGTTGCACTGGGACTGAATCTGTTCAGGTCTGTTAAACACAATAAATGACTTCAGAAAGACACTTTATGTAGTTCTATATCAATCTACTGGTCTGACACAGTCATTTAATGAATTTAAATGACAATAACTCAAGAGGAGGGCTTTCTTTAGCCATTTCTTTAGATGCGATTAAAAATGCGATTAATTAGATTAATTAATTACAGATCATAATTAATTAATCGCACAATTTTTTTAATCGCATGACAGCACTATTTAAAACATGATGTTTATAATTCAAGCAACACAACAGGGATGCTCTGCAACTCATGGAAATTAAGAACCCTTTCAAATACTTTGAGACATTTTGTTAACTCTCATTATTTTAATGTTGTTCACAGTTTTTCAGCTGGAGCCCAGTGAGACACTGGTTTATTAGCCTCTACCTGAGTATCCACTGGTCTGATCAGGAGACATGGTCAGCATGTCCTCGGTGATGTGGATGCACAGTTCCTGATCCAAAGCCATCTCGTGAAGCTCCTCGTAGTCTTTGGGGTCGTCTACCAGCATCTCAATCTCTACAGGAGAAAAGTTGTCTGAATTTTTCAAAATTCCTAAAACTGTCAAAATGTGATACTTTTTAAACAACATTAGACATATGTGTGATCACTGCCATCTGTAAATGATATTTTTTGTTAAATTTTACTAATATAAAATAACTGAACATCAGCAATCTGCTCCTACCATCATCATCCAGGATGCGCTCCTTGCCGCTGCTCTCGATGCCGGAGGTGTGTGAGCTCCCGTGGCTCGTTGTGGATGAGCTGCAGGTTCTTAGGGGCCTGTGTGGGGCCTGACCCGGTGCCCTAAAGCTGTCTGTTTCAATGCCAGACGTGTGTGAGCTGCCGTGGCTGGTGGTGGAGTGGCGAGACAGACGTTTAGGATGGGACACGCTGCCTGCGCTGCTGCCGCTGGCCCGGGAACGCTTGTCCAGGTGATCTATGTCCAGCTCCAGAGCATCGCTGATGTACGACTCCCGGTACTGCTTCTTCTCTGAAGTTAAAACATTATTATTTAAATATTTTAACCACTTAAAAAGTTTGAGCTCACGTTAGGAGAATGATTCAGGTTATTTATTATGAATTATTTCTGTGTAGGTTTAGAAGTAAAGATTGATCTGTTGCATAAACTTGTTCCGACAGTACCTTCGTTTTCCTCGAGCCGACGGACTTGTTTGAGGACCGGCTGCAGGTTCATGTAGAGCCGGTGGCTGTTGCTGAGCAGCTGCAGGAGGTGGCGAGAGCGCATGGGACAGCCTGTGTAGTAGATGAGTTTACGAGCTGAGGGCAGGCCGTCAGGAAGGATTTCAAACTTCTTCCCCTGAGAGATAAAAAAAAATACAACTCAGGACAAGTTTATGAGATTGGAATGCTGATCTGAAATCAGGATTAACTGCCAGAAAGGCCTCAGGGCACAAAAGCTGGGGAGGACGAGTTTATGCCACTAAAAACAGAGCAGCCCTCAGTTTATATATCTGTAGTTTGTTTCTTTGTGCAGACATTGGGAATTGTTTCTGCAGTTTGATTATAGAAGAAACATGTTGACTGTCAAGAGAAAATCTAAGATGGTGAGTTTATGCTTTCTCCTAAATGCTTTGCCAGTGACTCAAACCAGAAACAGTTGTCTCTGAATTGTTTTCAGTCAACTTTTCTCCAGCTTTGGACGTTAGCAGGTGACAGCTGAGGTTAAAAACCTCATTTCTGATTACAGGACTGAGCTTACCTGTATTTATTCAGCTTTTAACAAGGAAAAACACACAATCGAACATCCAGCTTTTTTATTTTAACAAAACAAGATCATAAACCAAACTTTGGAGTTCTTCAGCAGGCTTTCCTATGAAGGATTATTTTCTCTAGACAGAGCGATCCTTCAGGCTGAGAGATTTCCTGTTCAAATCCCTGGACAGACAGAAAAACTCTGGGTGGGAAATTACAGCAAAAATTCTCTTCCATCCCTCAACTTGAGAGTTCAAGTTTAACCTCAAACAGTCCCTCTGCAGCTCCAAGAAAACAAATCTGAAGACGCAGTGGGCAGCTGCCATAAGTGAATCAGGAAAATGGAGCAAATCAAAGAAGGCAACTGTGACCATGTGGCCATGAAACAGATCCACAAATAACATGTCTGAAAGTGAAACCGGCATATCAATGAGTTCAACTTCTTTAGGATTCTTAAAGGGAAAAGTAGCATTTTCACCTTAATGGACATTTGGTTCATTTTAAAGTGGCGTTCTATCAGTCATATATAAACCATGGATGACATCACTTAAAGTCTCTAGAAACAGGAAGTTGTCCTCTGACCTGAGCAATAACTCGAAGCTGGTCAGATCAGGAGAGACGCTGCTGCCAAACAGTGACATACCAGCGGCTAATTTTCAGATTTTAAAAACAACTCTTACTGAAGAAAGCTATTCCAGTGTGTTAGAACACAGCATGACCTGTTGGTAAACATCTACAATTTTGCATGAGACCGTTTGTTTAGCTTGTTTTCAAAGGAACATCTTCTAATTACTATTATTTAATTGCTACTGTACTACAGACCCAAAACACCATAAACTAAGCAAATTATGCAACTGTAGAGGTTTACAAACAGGTAAAATAGTCTTTTAATGCATCAGTATGGCTTTCTGAGCAAGAGTTAAATACCCAAAATGATCAACTGGTTCATCACTGTTAGCTAGCAGTGTCTCTACTGGGCTGACTAACCATGAGTCAGAGGATTACTTCCTGTTTCTACAGACTCCTTCCACTTTGAGTGATGTCACCAGTGGGTACGGTCTTTGTTGTAGATAAATAACTGATAGATCACCACTTCAAAATGTCACTTTCATTGTCTGGAAACTAATGTCTAAATAAAAAGCTTCCCAGAGGTCAAAGGTTCTTGTTTGATTTCAGTCCCTTTGAAAGTCACTGGACAAGACTCCTCTAGTTGGCCACACACATCAAACACTCCCACAAACCATCCCTGAAGAAGACTAGCACCAACCGAAGACCAGCAGAACCACAAGTTTAAAATTAAAACAACAAAACTTGAAGGAAATGACATCATTTCATCTTTCAAAGGCAGTGGACTGAACTCTGGTTCTAATGAAGCTGTTCCCTCAGAAAAACACTATCCATCCAACCAGCAGAAAACATTCACCTCCCTATGATCTCAAGTCATTCAAACGGCCAAAAGCCAGAAACTCAAATCCCCCCAAACAGCCCACCATCTGGTGTTTATTGACCAACACGTCCCCCTGCCTGAGCCCCTCTGCTGACCGTGACAGCACTGCTGGATGACGACACTCTGGGTGGAGTGGAGCAGAAGGAAGGCCTGTTATTCTGGAGATGGGTGGGGCAGGGCAATGAGAAACCCTTCTGGTCCATGGTAAAACCACAGCCACACCAATGCTCAGTCACTCTCACAGCTCTTCAGACAGCAGATGGAAAAAAAACGCAGGAAAAAAAGAGGAAAACAGGATGCCTGTGCTGTGTGGCTAAAATCAGACCAAACACTCCTAGATACAGTACAGACTATTCCAGAGAAATATAACAGTTTGAGACACCTTACGGGCTTTTGATTACTGCCTCAGGTATAAAGATAAAAGATATCCACATTTAGAATCATAAGGTCTTTTTCATGCCAGGATAAGAAGTTACGACCTCTCTGGATTGTGATTAACAGCTAGCTGGCAGAAACCGTGCGGCCGTCAGAGTGAAACAAATATATAGTAAGCTTCTCTGCTTCGCTGCGATAACAGAAACCCTACAGAATTAAGCGCCTGCTGCGCTCAGCTTAACGACAAGCTGACTCAGAGCAGAGATGAGGAGATTTTACTCTTTAAGGGCCACAGACCCACACAGGACAATTAAACAAATCAATGGAGCAGGAGGCCTGTTTATCATAAGTAAGAAAATCCAGTCACTGATTACATGACTTAAAGTCTGCAGGTACAGTAGTTTGTGTGTGTGTGTGTGTGTGTGTGTGTGTGTGTGTGTCTCTCAAAATCCCTGATTGGTTCCAGAGGCTAAGATAAAACAGCAGCATAGAAAAGAAGACTTGCGTAAAAATTTCCACAATCCTGAGCAGGAGTTTGGCTTCTACAAGAGCCAGGGGTTGATTAGGTTTAATCAGAACTCTGCTAACTTAAAAACAACTAAACAACTAAAAATGTCTCTTGGCTGCATGTTATGAAGATGCTTTTGACTCACCACAAATACCAGTTTTCCCACATTGGTCCAGGGGAAGTCATACAGCAGCTGCCTCACGGAGCCGACGTTCTGCAATAAAAAAAACCAACAAACATTTGTGATGCTGCTGCAAAGATTCTTTTCTTACAGGCAGACAAAGACTGTCCTACTTTGTTTTAAACACACAGTAAAGTAGGACAGTGTATGACAATAAACTCATTTTAGAAATCTTCCTGAACGAACATGAAAGATTTAATCAAGAATCTGTCTTCAGGCTGAAACTCATTCCATGGTTTATTATTAATCTCAATGAACATTTTTAATGTGTTTGTAACAGAGGAGGAAATATCTAAGTAGGACGGTCACAGAGAAGGAATTTACTCACTGGTACTTGGGAATTGCTTAAAAGTAAGTTGTACACCATTTATAAAGACTGTTGTGAAAATGTCACCTGTAGCTGAACGAGTTTGCTTACTTCTATCTGTTCTGTTTCACCTGAAGTATCTAAAGAATAGTCAGTAAATGTGTGTGTAGCTAAGGTCAGTAAAAGCATTGGGAAAATACAGTTAGATGTCAGGGTAAAAAGCTATAAATATTAGCTGTGTCACTAAAGTACACACGTATTAGTAAGAATATAAAAAGAACATCTTGAAATCGAACGCTGTTTACTATCCCCACCTGATGGGTTTTCAGTAGGGATGTCACGGTTACCGGTGTGGCGGTAAACCCCGGTAGAAATGTTGACAATAATAATTACCGTCTTGTTTTTTTAAATTATCTTGGTGGATAACCACGTTCGCGGTGTAGGTGCGTAATGAGCCTTAGCAGCCACCGTACCACCGTACATGCGCACCTTGTAGTTTACAAACTTAACTTTCTTGAAGCTGAAGCTAAAATGTTGGCGGAAAGAGGAGAACACAGCGCTGAGGTAATCTATCAGCCCTCAAAGAAGACAAAGTCGGAAGTATGGGCATATTTTAGATTTTTGAAGAATTCCGAGGGACAGTTGATTCAAGAAGGTTATCCTGTTTGCAGAACGTGCTGGAAAAAAGTCATTTAACAATAATTACTGCCTGATAACATTTCCCCAAATCTGAGAAGCTCACTGGTAGGACACAAACTGAGGACAATATTATCCTAATCTAGAGGGTTTATTTATGCTGCTTACTCATTAGTACCCACTCTATTCGGTTTGATAGTATCAGCTCGCCCCCGCTCGGTCCGGGATGATTCTTCACTGTCATCTCAGGAACGTGGAAGCGAGCGAGCAGATGGGCGGCACCTTAAAGTGATAATATGCAACTTTTTCATATTTTTAAATCTTTTCCTTGATCCAGTCTGTGCTAATATAACCCTTTACAGGGTTAATGAAAGTCACTTAGCCCCATCTGGTGGTTAGATCCGGAATACCACGATTGCAAGATCTCCGTCGCCGTCATGGTACCCAGGAAGTCACGTGTCTCACGAGGGTTAGGCTAACCCAAAGTGGCTAGCTGTTATGCTAGCACTGGAGTGTTTTTATCTCATGATTCCTGATGTTTTTCTATCTCTCCCTGCTTGAACACAGCTGATTTCATTGAAGGAGTAAATAACCGCTCCTGTGGAAAATTATGAAGGCTGAGGAGACATTTCAACAGGTAGATATTGGTGTTTAGAAGCTGAAACGATCTGGTAATTTTTTAATGCAGTGATTTAAAACGGACACCAGAGGGCGCCCAAAACAAGCAAAACTGCATATTATCACTTTGAAAGTGCCGCGAAAAAGTGGCAGGGGGGAAATCCGTGATGTCATACACGAGCGCCAGTTCTTGATAAACTACTGGATAACCTCGTGGAAATTATAATTATTGTAATTATTATACTCCAGTTGTGGCCGGAGCTCATGGGGAACCAGCTCCGTGAACAGCATGAAATAATGCGTCGCGTGATGCAGGAAGCCGTTCAGCTGCTGCAGCGGGACTGAAGACGCAAGCCAAGCCTGTAGGTAAGCGTGAGACTTCAGCCGACCAATCAGTCCACAGTGGGCGTGTAGCCCGGCTGAGTGGCTCCGCTCGGACCATTGAGGAGCAGGGTCGAGAAAAAGTATGGGCTCGGCTCCAAAACCGGACATGTGGGCCGTATGTGAAAGTTTTGAACCGGGCCGAGTAGAGTAGAGCGGATACTAATGAGAAAACGGCATTAGTTTTCTAGTTGAACATATTCAACACCCTTTTAAAAAAAATACCACGATAATACCGAAAACGTGATAATTTTGGTCACAATAACCGAGAAGGTTAATTTAAACACCGTGACAACCCTAGCTTTTAGTGATGCAAATATCTCAAAACGGACCTAAAATCAGTGTCACTGACCAGAAAAAATAAAACAGGGCCCTGACTGAAAAAACAGAAACTGTACCTGAAATATTTGTATTCCACGTAAAGTCAGTCCCAGTGTGAGAGATGCATCCACTTCTTTTTTGTCCTGTTAAAAAAAAAGAAATGAAATCAGATGAATACTAAATTAAAAGAGCTGTCATAACATTACATAAATACCATATAATCAAACAAATAACTAAAACTAAGATTATCATGATGTCATAGTTGTTTGGAAAAAACTATATGCAATCAGAACTCCAAGTGTGTGTTGTGAATGACTCATTTAACAACATGTAGAATTTACTAAGCCACAAGATACAGATTTAGTGAGTACCTGCGCCTGAATTAGTCTTGTTTCTCACCTTGTAGAGTCTGTAGTAGTGAACTGTGACATCATCAAGGTGAGCACATTCTTTAATGTACTTGAGGTGAGCCTCTGAAGCGGTGAGAGCGAACTGGTCTTTGTGCATGTTGGGGATATGCCTCAGGATGTATTCACGGCCACGCTTGGCGATCACCTGAGGAAAAGAGACAGAGGAAGCCTTTAGGCCTGTTTGCCCTACAGCTGTACAGACTCATACAGACAGGGAGAGCAGACTGGCTGCTAGTGAGGGTAGTAAAGCCACCTGCCATAGGGCTAACAGATGTCAGCGTAAAGAGCCTGAACGTGAGCCAGAGACTGTAACCGGGAGCAAACCCTCCAAGCTTTGCGGGTGGCTTTTGAAGATTTTAAGTAATCTTTCTAAGCACCAACTAAATCTGAGGGGGATTTACTGCAGGGTTGTGTACATTGTTTACTTTTTAACAATTTCCTGTAACTTCTGGTTTCTTCTGTGATAAAGCAGCAGGAGGTTTATCACAGGAAGTGAAGGCAATCAGATGGGTGTGTCTATCGGGGGGGGGGTGGCAGCGAGACGGCGTCGCCTGAATGATCACATCAGCTGAGTCAAGGAAAATTTAAAAAACACTGTGTTCCAATTTCAAGGTCAAAAATAAACTTGATGTCCTAGTTCTCATTATCCCCAGCTCAGATGTAGAGCTATGGCTAAATGTTGGATAAATGGAAGGCTGCTACAGAGACACACACACTGCCGGTCAAGACTAAAACACTGGCTGATGGCCTAAAACTGTACTCTCAGCTTCTCCTCTCTCTGTGGCACAGCAATTCATTTCCTGTCTGGTTTAACTTGGAGGCGCTCAGGGACAATCAGTTTGATTCACTGTTACAGACAGAGTTACAACAGATGGATTTACCAGTCTGGTGGTTTGACACATTAACAAATTTACTCAACTTTTACTGTGGCGTTTCAACAGAGGGCAATTATCCTAGCCTTTAACAGTGAGTGTGGTCCTTATTGTGATTGGCTTATTAATCAGTGTCTAGAAATATGATTCTAATACTGAACATACTCACAGAATGATGAAATAATATAATAATAATGGATTGGATTTATATAGCACCTTTCAGGACACCCAAAACGCTTTGACAGAAGCTCCATTATTCATTCTCACTCTGGTGGTGGTAAACTACGACTAACGTCTGTAGTCACAGCTGGGGCAGTCTGACAGAGGCGAGGCTACCATTCTGCACCATTGGTCCCTCTGACCACCACCAACATTCACACACAGTCACACAGGCAAATACTAACACATTTAAGAAAAAATCATTTGTAAGTCACAGAAACCAAAACATAACATTTTTTATTTATTAAATAATAATTTACATTTAAAGGTCCCACAGAATGCAAAATTCACATGAGGTGCAAAAATACTGTATAACAAAGCCATTTGCTACTTCAATGTAAACAGGAAACAGCAGGTTTGTTTTCATAAATCATTTCATCAGTTATCAGTGTTAGATGCACTCACCCATTGGGGGAAGTAGGCTTCAGGTTCAAAGTACTTCCCAAAGTGCTTGTTGCGTTTGAAGTTACCAAGATCAGCCTGAAGAGCGAAGGCTGCGAGGAGGAAGTAGGCCTCCTCTCTTAGGATACACTGAGAAAGCAGCACCTGTTTCCTCAGGTGCCAGTAGTAGTAGTACCTGGCTACCCGGTCACTGAAGGCACACAGATAGCAGATTTAAACAGCTTTAGGGACAAACACAGCTTTACTCACTGATGTTAGTACAAGCATCTTGCATTACTGAGGTTAATTATAAAACAGTTGAGAGGCTCAACCAACCTGATCAACCTCCCATTTTCCACATAATACTGAGCTCTGAAGTGAATGATCATCGGAGGCCCAAACTGATCAATACCCTGGAAATCAGACAAATGAAAGATGTCGTTTATTACAAACAGCTGAATTTAATTCATAGTACATATATTTAATCTAATTCAAGAGCTACATTGTTAAAAATGTTAAATCTTTGCTGTCTGCTAAACATTTAGAGTAAAGATAATTCTGTATATTACAGTATTTCTTACCTTGCTGGCTTCTCTCTTCCAGTCTTTGGGGCAGTATTTGGACAACTTCTGATCCAACTCCATGTAGATGTGCTCATTATCTGTGGAACAGGGACAGATTTTACTCATTCATTCTCAGTAACACCAATCTGTGTGTGTGTGTGTGTGTGTGTGTGTGTGTGTGTGTGTGTGTGTGTGTGTCTGCTTAGAGCTGTATATAAAATGTCTTCATTTGTATATTTGCACATGAAGATCCACTTTGAATGAGTGCTGTCTAAAAACTGCCTTGGAGCAATTCCATCAAACAGCCTCAGCACTCAGTACTCTAAGCCTCTGGTACTCCAGATCTTTCTACTTCTCTCTGTAATGTCTTAATCTGCTTCTGAAGTGACACCTTTTATGGGCTGCTGCAGCCTGCTGATCTGACAACCCTGAGTATCTACAAACCAGCTGAAGCAAACACATAGCAGGAGCAGTACTCTATACACACTTATCAGTACTGGATTGTAGAAAAACCTTTGGTTTTATCTGGTGACTGGATAAGAGCCATTTTTTGTGAATGAACAATGGTACATTTTCTTACAGGTACATTTGATGTAACTCGATTTTTAAACCTGTTAGAATTTCAGTAGCTTTTATCAGCCTTAGTGCTGAGACACTTAGACTGATTCCCACCTGAAACACACCAAATACTTTTAATGTAAACTAATGCTTTAAACGCAACTGTGGTAAATTCTTTCTAAATATGGAACACATTTATGTCCAAACCTGGGTCTAGAGTAAAAACGTTCTCATCGGGGGGACAGTGGGTGACACACTGAGAGTGGGTGGCCTCTGTTTGCTTTGGGGATTTCACGCTGTTCAGACAAGCACTCCAAGAATGTCCCACAATCAGACCTATTGGCTCCTGACCAACTGACCTGCTGTGCCACCATTGGTTCATCTGGAGGCAAGCTGTGTAAAAACACAGCTTTTGCCATTCATTTTCCTCCCGCAGCTGCCTGCACCCGTCACCAGTTGTCTCCCCGTCGTAGCAAAAGCTCAGTGACTCATTCCATATGAGCCGCTCTAGCAGACTCATCACTGTCAATAACAGCTTAAAGTTTGTTACACAATAGGAGGCAGTTATCATGAGGTTCCTCAAGACCGTCGTGACAGACTGATGTTAGAAGCTACATGTATGGCTGTTTCCTGTTTCTCAGCGCAGTTATCAGTTTGAGGAATGTAACAGTCCAAATTATAAGATTGCACTTTTAGAAGGCTCTTGTAGTCTGGGTGTTGTTAGAGTTTTTATGAAATAATCATGACTCAGTCTTAACATATATTTTTAGATGATTGTATTTCTGATCTATTGGTTAGAAAACTTTATCAGACTATGTTCTGAATAGGCAGTTCAAAGGAAACTCATAATTTCTCAGGGAAATGTAAAAAAAATTATTCTATTGTTTTAAGTAGTTTGTCAATGGTGCATTAATGAACAATAAACATATTTGATACTTGAGTTTCCAATTAGCCAATCATCAATTAAGCTGATTCTGCTGAATAGCCCAAATTCATTCACTAGCTTTTTGGTCCATGTCTACCTGCTACATTCTGAAATAGCTGTATTGAG
This sequence comes from Callopanchax toddi, assembly GCA_006937965.1. Lineage (NCBI taxonomy): Eukaryota > Metazoa > Chordata > Actinopteri > Cyprinodontiformes > Nothobranchiidae > Callopanchax > Callopanchax toddi. The sequence goes on along the minus strand of SSNR01000101.1, from coordinate 93,835 downwards.
AATCTTTTAAAATAGGAGTAGATAAAAACCTAAACACTGCAGCCATGTGTGATGATGCAACAGAAGCCTGTAAAAATACGTTTAATGTTTTTTGAGCCAAGACAATTACTGAGGTATATTTGAATTTAAAAAGACAATTTTTTTGTCAAGCTAAAATCAAACACAAGGTTAACAGGAGACTTTTATTTTGTTCTTTGTGAGTTAACTTTTTTATTCATTGTAGTCACTTCTTTGTCTCATGTGGACCTAGAGTAGTTCAAGGAGTTTTCACTGTGGCACATAACAAAAGAGAAGCCTTACTCTGAATGACGCTGAGTCCAAAAAGATGAGAGTCCTTCAGCCTGAGGAGGTCACACACCTGGACCAAAAGTTCCTGGCACAAAGTCTTCACCTAAAGTGGAAATTTCAGAAAGTTCTTCATAATTTTCTGAAGAGGACCAACAGCCATACACATAAAACAACTGAAATTCACATAAAAGCAACCAGACTCCATAGGATTATAAGTTATTTTATTTTTAAAAATTACCGTAAGAGGTTTAAATGTTTTTAAACGTGGGAGGGAAGAATTGGGACATGTCATGCTTTTCTCTTGCCGCTGCTCTCTTACTGCAGAACTAGCAAAGCATACCGCTCCAGAAGTGAAAGTGAAGCTCACACTGCATCTCGTAGTCTTCTCATTATTGTGTAAACACAGCACATACAATACGCCGCCACCTCAAAATGGAAACGTGGACATAGTGTTAGAGGCACAACTTTTTATTTCCCCCACATATCGCTGGTATGTGTAATTATATACACATACTGTATAAGAGCGACTGTGGCTGAGGGGAAGAGATGTTGTCCACTGATCGGGAGATCAGGGTTCAATCCCAGGCCCAAGCCATGTGTCAAAGTATCCTTGGGTAAGATACTGAATCCCCTAATGCCTCTTGGACGCCTTAAAACTGGCTGCCGTCTGCTCCTCCAGGATGGGTCAAATGGAAGAAATTCCACCAAGTTGTACTGAAGTATATACAGTACGTACAGTATGAATGTGACCACAAATCACTTCCCCTTTCCCCTGTTTCTTTCACAATACAAATATGTAAATAACTGAAAAATGTATCCACTTTTTCTATATTTTAAAGATAATTCAATGAAGAGAATAATTCCCTACTCACACTGACGATGATATTGAGCGTGTCATCATTGGGCAAAAAGACACAGACACAGCGGCGGTCCTGCATGGTTTTGTTGTTGTGGAAGTTCAGTTTGTTCATCTTCGTGTGGCCAGGACAATGCAGGCCTCTTTGCCTGCTGCCGAGGTTTCTGGGCCCTGTGACGACCCACCTCCACCACCGCAGGCACCAACACCACCGTCCAGTCTCTGCAGTCCAGCTTCAGCTGCAGCCCAGTACGGACTCAGCTGTGGGCTCAGCAGGCCTAGCAGCACTGGCAAGAGAGAGCATGAGGACCTGAGCTGCAGTCACCCACTGTGGAGGAAAACCCAACAGAAAAAAGGGCTTAGTGTAATCAGAAGTATGCAAATATAAACTTTAAAGATATGTTCTGCTGTTTGAAGAAGAAATACTTTTCTAACTTCTTAATCAAGTAGAAGAGGTAAATGTGCTTTTAAAAACAGCAAATCTAAAAATGTCTGATAGGATGGAAAAAATAAAAATGAAGACATAAGACGAATGTTTGCATCCAGGGATATGTGACATCATTTCAGGAGAATGTTAATGACTTGAGAAGAACATGTGAACATATGTTTGCAAAGGAATTGAAAAAAATGCAGTAGCAATTTAACTGGGGGTGTAATAGTCTGCCTGAGTCAGTCTAATAGGCATCCTCTGTATGAGGGTCATAGTTTATTTTTCACAAAACAGCAGAAAAAAGAAACAAATACAATTTACAGAATACAAATCAAAAATGTTGCAAATACCTTTGTAAACACAATCAGATAATTACTTTCCCAAAAGCAAACTCAGAAACCCTTCTTTCTAGTGGGGTCTAAGGTCACAGCTCATGTACAGGATAGAAGGATTTGTCAGATGGTATCTCTTTATTCTCTTTTTCATTAAATATGAACTGTTAACAGTGGCCTAAAGGTCATGTATCAAACAGAAAGTTGAATTAACTCCAGAAAGGTGTTTCTCTCTTTGGGTTAGAAAAAACAACCAAATAGTGTTTCTTCCAATGAATTGGATTTAGAAAGTAATACAGAACTAAATAACATCTAAGGAGTGGAACGAAACTACAAAATAAATAAAAAGTTAAACGCTCACACTAGGGCTGGGACGACGCGTCGACGTAATCGATTACGTCGACGCGTCATCGCTTTCAAAACAAACATGGCGCCAGTGAGTAAATCAGTCCACCCGGACTCGTAGTTAAAAAGTATGGGACTATTTTAACAGAAAAGGAAGCGAATCAGTCGTTTGTCGGCTTTGTAAAATGGAAATGGCCGATCATAAAAGCACGACGGTGCACCAGCATCTCAAGCGGCATCCAGGAGCAGCTTCCGCAAATGATAAAACACCGAAAGTGTTCTACTTTTTTACTAACGCTGGTTTTTACTAGGGGCGCAACGGAACGCTGGTTTTTACTAGGGGTGCAACGCACCGTCACTGATCCTGATCCCTATGGATCGCCCTCTATAGTTTGGAACGCATGTGTTCCGGACGACGCAGCGCTCGCTAAATCATCTCCGACACTCTGCTTATATGCTTGCGCGCTCTGAATCTGCAAATAATTCCCGTCTGAGAAAGACGTTCATTTTGCCATCAGTATAGAGGTTCAGGCTGTTGGAGTCGGTCGTTTTAGTTCACCAGAACAAAGATCCCCGATCAATATCTGGTCAAGTCTGTTGCGCGCCCGCGGAGCAGCTGATTCCTCCGTCTCTCTCTGTCAGCTAGGATAAATAGACAGATAGACAAACCAGACTCGTCTATTTCTGTCTAAGATAACGTAGTATGTTGGGCTTTTATACGAGCTAATGGACGTTAATATAACCGGAGTTCTAGCAGGAGGCTCAGAGCAGCGCCTGGAGCGTCACGCCCCTCCGCCCAGCTGTGACCGCAGGGAGAGACTAGTTTCACAGAAACAGGTCTGTGACCCCGGAAATTTGCATTTAAGTCCATCTCCCTCATTAATTACCAGTAGTTTTAATATTTTTCAATATTATTATTATTACTATTATTATTTATTGGTTAATAATAGCCCTTTACAACAGTCAACTAGACAGCCAAAGTGCTTTACAAGCCTAAGTAAAAGCAAAAATACAAATAAAAGAATGCATTAAAAACAAACAAAACTAAGAATTAAAAGGAATCAGAAAACTGGAATAAAAGTCAACACTACGGAGTGTTAAAAGCCTTCCTGAATGAAAACGTTTTAAGATTGAATTTAAAAAGGCCCAGGTCAGTGACTAGTCGTAGGTCCAATGGAAGCTGGTTCCAGAGTCGGGGTGCCGCCACAGAGAAAGCCCAGTCACCCCAGTGTTTATATCTGGTCCTCTGAACTTTTAGAAGAAACTGGAATGAAAATTGTATTGAAGCATTGGATTGACATCTTGAGTTAAATGTTGTACTACTACAAACTTTATTTTCAAGTTTTTTATTAAAATGTGTTCAAATGAAGAAATTTGTGTTTATTTCATTGAGATACTTAAAATAGCAAATGTCAAATTACTATACAAGTCAAATAATGGGGAAATAATCGGTAATCGAATCGAATCAAAATCGAATAGAATAGAAAAATGAATCGTTAGATGAATCGATGCATCGAAAAAATAATCGCTAGATTAATCGATTACAAAAATAATCGTTTTGCCCAGCCCTAGCTCACACCAACTTCTTAGCTAGATGAGTCCAATGTGAGTCTATGATAAAGCATAACGTACACAAATGGCCTACAATACAGTAGAACATTTTACACTGTGTGCATTATATGACTACTTGCCATACACACACCTCTCATGGCTCTGCTGTCATGAAAATTTGTTCAAAAAACTTTTTAGCAAAAAACAGGTGAATCGTACAGATTTAGCATGAGTGCTTTTCTGCTTTGGCTGTTAACTAAATAGGACGTGCACCCACTTCTAGATAGACAATCAGTTGTTATGAAAGTATTTGTTGTGTACTTCTAATGAACCTGTGCTAAAGCTAATTTCAACCTTCCTCTAGAAAACTTTGCTGAGCATAATCTGCAGTCTGCTTTACTTTTATTGCCTTTGTTCCCACTGAAATACCTCCATATGGCTGACATAGCTCCTCCTTTGCCACCCGACTGTTCAACTGAAAGGCAAATATCACGCTGCCATAACTTGGTGGTAGTAAATATACGCAACATTATTATTTAAAATAAAGTATCTTTCTGAACTTAGATTTTAGGGTCAAAGTTTAGAAACAGATACCAGCTCTACATTTTTCCACCTGGCGTCGTTCTCGGCTACAAATTCAAGTTAGTAGAAAAACTTGAGTTTTCTAATCTAATAGGATCCTCATGAGTTAAACTCCAGCTGTTTCCTCAAAACCAGTTTCTTTAACCTGAACTCACATGATGCAAACAGGAAAATAGAAACATTTAATTGATTCTCATGTTTTGTCAATATACCTGGGAGCTGTAACACTATCCAACATTTGAACCCAGACTGTTTGCATTCGTGCATCTATTGTTTGCAAACAGTGCAATTTTCAGCAAACACACACAGTTCCAGCTACACAGCTGCTGCTCTGCAAGCATCAAGTAAATCACAGGTTGAGCTGCACCCAAGGACATGTGAGACCTTCAGAAGGTGAGAAAAGTCTCAGACCAGACAAAAGAATGGTAAATAGCTCTCAGCTCAGATTATCTCTTCTTCCTGCTGAATATCAGTCACCTTGAAGTCGTGTTGTCAGTGAAAACAGATAGGATGGATACTAGGTGGGATCACATTACAGGGTGAAAAGCAGCAGCATTTAAAAATATGTGGTCAGAAAAGTTAGTGCTTGTATCATTGCATAAACTAAAATTCACAGCTGAGAAAGCACTTCTAATCAGTCTAATAGTGTGACAATGCAAGTTAGTAGAGCTGCTTAAGTTGAGACAATGATTCCTAAAATCACCTAAATTTTAGCTTTAAACTGCTATCAGTAAAGAAAAGAACACCTTCAACTTTGGAACAGGATTTATGCAGCAAAGTCTGAGGGTTTCTTTTTTCATTTTGTATAAACTAAAACCCACTGAGCATGCCTTTTGTCAACATACAATACTAGTTTGATTCTGCAGAGCCAAGGAGCATTGTGGGCAAGGTAGTCATAAATCCTTATACTGTTGACATACACCATGAGGTCTTATTACAGTTGCTCATTGGATTCACAGCCTGGCAGACAAGCAGCCACTCAGGAGTTTGCTGACGAACGATGAATCTTTGTGCTGCTGCTGACCATAACAAAACACATTTCTGCACACAACCACAAACATATGTACATTAGGACGAAACTAGACAGAGCATGAGTAATCACTAAGTGTGTACTGACTCTTCTGCTCTCTTTTCACCATCATTTGTCAAGTGTTACTACAGAACAGCTAAGCTGATGGAACTGGGGTTAATTAGAACAGAGATCCCTCTAATGGGATCACTTCCTTCCATCACACGTTAGCCTTTCAGAGAGATAAAGTGATATCAGTAAACCAGACACCCTCAATGACAAACAAACCATTAGATAACCCTTTATTCTCTGTTGATAACACAGAGCAAGCCACAGAATCATTTAAATACATTTTTATAAAAAATATCATAGCAAAATTGCAGTTGAACTAAAAAAAAAAATGCAAAAAAGTGACTGTCTAAAAACAATTTAAATTCCCAGAATATATTTGATGAGATCATTTAATATGTTTGAGAGCTGCGGTGCACTAGAAGTAAAAGGCCTAATACTCCTTAAATAAATTAATATCTAGAACCCAAATTTCCACATTGTAAAATATGTGGACCAACAGTTAAGCTGAATATTAAGAATTCAATTTACTGTCAAAATCATAAGACCCTACATATCACCCACCAGATTATATTATGTTAAAAATAATGGTGTTATAGCTATTTTTGGTCAAATCATGAACAATTTGTTATACAATAGCAGAACTCAGAATATGTGTTGTGAAAGCTTCTGTTACTTACATGTAAACGTTTTGATCAATATTATTAAAAATAACAGAGTTAGAGCCATTTTTGTTTGCTTATGGTTGGTTTGTTGTGACAGCCATCTTGGATGGGGTTGACTCCAAAAGTTAATCAGTTGTAGATGTAAAATTACTTTATGAGTTTCATTAAATACGTCCAGTGGTTCAGGAGATAACTTGCTACCAGACAAACTAACACACAAACAAAAACATCATCACCTATTTTATGTTTATTTATTTGGCGCTTTTATCCAAATTGACGTACAATTCCTAACCTATAGGGCATGTTGTGATCTGTGGGGGAAACCCAGAGTACCCAGAGGAAACTCACACATGCATGGGGAGAACATGCTAACTCCATGCAGAAAGGCCACAGCCGGGATTCAAACCTGCAACCTTCTTGCTGCGAGGCAATAGTGCTAACAACTGTGCCACCATGCAGCGTTGAGATTTGATAAAAAGTCCCTGTCTAAGAATAACAGAGCTGTAGATTCTCCAAATCATCCATTCTAAAAGCTAGGGCTGCACAGTCTATTGAAAATTGATTGTCATCATGATATCAGCTCATGCAATAGGCATGTCGCAAAACACAGCAGAAACTGCAATCAATGGTTGGCTCAAATGTTTCCATACATGCTATACCAGTTCTTTGTAAGCTAATGCATTGTGTCAGTCACACAGAAGCTATTGGACACATCAACTATTTGGCCAATCAGATAGATCTGTTTAAATTAGATGCCTGCCGCCTAAGTAGACGCTGTTAGATAGTAAACACCTGAGTTAGCTTAGCGTTGCAATGGCTGAGAGCAAGACGAGTTAGGAAAAAGGTTGGTGACGACCTTGCAGTTAAAAAAATAGCTAAAAATCTCTCATTTGAAGATATTTTGGTTATGAGAGATGATGTTCTACAAACACAGGTCCTCTGCAAGACACACCTAACAGTAGTAGCAACCACAAAGGTGTGTGTGCCAGAATATGAGAGCAGCCACATCAAATCCACCTACCCCATGTGTTCTCTGAGAGATGGGAGAGGTAAAAATGAACACAGGTCCTGTTCAACAGGCAGGTGTGCACACATATTTACTGTTTGCAGGTTTTATGTTTCTTTAGGAGACTTATTTTTATGTTGAGCTCAACTCTAAAACACTTGTTTTACAAAGACTTTTTGAAAAAAATGAGATTTAAGTAAGTTTATTCAGCACAGTACAATACTATAAACAGTGCAATTAAACAATATAAACAAACTTAATCCAGTTGATTTCTGTGTCTGAGATACACGAGATTCTTTGTTTTGCATGTAAAGAATGTTTTGTTCTTTAAAAAAGATGATAAATATTTTTTAATACCTTGCAAAAACACTTAATGTTCAGCTGAACCAGCACTTTGTTAAAGTAAAAAAAAAAAACAGTCATTAGATATTGTTATCCTGTGGTTGTTGATTTGTCGTTTACTTTATAATTACTCACTTTTTAGGTAAATAAATATGGTTAGAATGGAAATGTGGAATTCAGAAAAAATAAAACAGATTCCTAGGGCCCTACTTGTATTTGTTCATTTACTGCATGATGTGATATTCGCAACATTAAGCACTGCAGGTTTATATTGTGCTGCCCTACTTAAGAGCCCAAGCTCAGACTCCAAACGTTGGGTCCAACACTGCAAAACTAGTCCACATGTGAAAGTAAGGAAGTGAAGACATTCACACATCTGGGTCCATCATGTTTCTCTAAGTAAATGGCCTTCGAACCTGGCTCAGTAAAAGTCATATATGCTGTACATTAGGGATGCACCGATCCACATTTTTTCACTTCCGATCCGATCCTGATACCTTAATTTGGATATCTGCCAATACCGATACTATTCTGATACCAGAGCTCTATTTGCTATAATATCTAAAATATATCTAATGCTGCTGCAAGAAGACCTGGCCTGCATGCACACACACTAGTGATGGGATTTGTGGCTCTTTGAAGGGAGACATTCATTGAGGAGCTGTTCACCTCAAAGAGCCATTAAAAAAATGGCTCTTTAATGTTTTTTGCAATATTTTGAAAAAGAAATGTCATGTGGAACTATGTTTGGGGACACTCTTTATTGCGACACCTATGTGTGCATTGCTAATTAGCTTCCCAGATAGGATCATGTTGCTCTGCTCACTGATGTTGTTTTAAATAGAGCTGTTCTGTTTCAGCCAGTAACTTGGTGTCATTGAATATTGCCTCCTGGCCTCAAACGTCACAGTTAATACAAAAAATGAACTACTGTTCACAAGGACTGGGTTCTCCTCGTTCACAGTGAAGAGCTGTTCAAAAGATTCGACTCGTTCATGAACATCACATCTAGGGCTGCACAATTAATCGTTAAAAAATCATGATCTCAATTCAGACATGTATGCAATCTCATTCCCAAATGACAACAATTCTTAAAAAAAGAAGATGCCGATTGTACCGCATTTGATCTGGGATAGAATCTGCAAAGTTCAAAATTGTTATTATTGTTAAAATTATTCAAAGGTTGTGTACGTAAGAGAAGACAAGAGACATTTATTGTTTTTATGTTCAGTGTCAGATGTTATGAAGTTGATGTGCAGGTAATAAGTGCAATAAATATTTATACTGGGAAAAAATCGTGAGAGAATCGTGATCTCAATTCTAAGCAAAAAAATCGTGATTATCATTTTATCCAGAATTGTGCAGCCCAATCACATCAATACAAGAGGAAAGAGGAGAACGTGAAGCGATTTCCTGTTTGATTTTGACAAGTTTTGCTTTGTTTAGGTCTGACTTTGACCAACAGCGGTCTGTTTAGTAATAAAGCTCTGAGAATTACAACGGTGGAGTTGTTTTTAAGAGAGTAGAGCAATATAATAGCATTAAATAAGCTATTTCTGTGTTTATTTACCAGAGTTACTGTACCAAGTAGTACCAGTAAAGTGGCAACAGCAGAGAGGGATTCACTTTCATTGCTGCAAAATCGCCTGCTGACAGCTTGGAGAAACGTGTTTTTCATCGTTTTGATGGTCAGTACTGTTTTCCTTGGCTAGCAGGAGTTTTAAAACGGTGACAGCTGAGATTACGTTGAAGGTCGCTGAACTGAACTTCCTCATTTTCTCAGAACAGTGGCGTTGCAAAAATTGCACGTTGCTGTCTTGTTTTGCGGCTTTTCGACTGTTAAATATTTCCACACCGCAGACATATTTTGTGGAAAAGTTCACCGCTACTCAATGCTAACCTGCTAGCAGCTACCTGCAAACTGCAGCGGGTGTCCTGAAAGGAGGCGCGTCATCTCCGTCTGTGTCTGTCTGGAGCACAGACGCGTCACCTAGCCCAGGATCAGTTGTGTAGTCATTTCAACAGACGGCTCTGGATCGGACATTTCTCCAGGTTGGATCAGAAATTTCCAATCCGTGAATTAAGTTGGGATCGGAACCCGATCCCGATTCTGGATCGGATCGGCCCCATCCCTACTGTACAAACACACTCACACACGCAAGCACAGACGGGTGGGCATGCACGCACGGATGAACACAGACAGAATATTTTAATAATCCCTTGTGTGAACTTTTTGTAACAACAATACAATAATACAACCAAAAGCAAACATTACTGTTGGGTTTGGAGGATATTCATCTAGTCTACATATGAGGCATCATAGCAAAAGGGATTTCCACCATGAAATGAAAGGGTGGGTTCCCTGTCACACTGTTAAAACATTTCCTCCCTTTTTATTGCAGTGGAGTGAGTCTAATACTATATTAAAGTCTATTTAAAGTCAAACCTGCACAAAAAATCAGCCAACTAAATTTTCTCCTGCGTCTCTCAGTTTGAAACATGGATTCTGTCAACGTGGCCTTAGGCATGACAGCAAAGCCCACGTGGAAACTCACAGACATGACTTCTGTCACTTCTTCAACTCCTCTCAATTGTTCCCTCCACTGTAGTCAAAGAAATGCCTCCAACAGCTGGTGAGCTCAAAAACACAAGAAAAAAAGCATAGATGCTTAAAGAAGGAAGAACAAGGATGATGGATGTCATCATACTTATCCAACATGACCTTCAGGTGCAATGTTAAAGCTTAAGAAGAAAAGGAGATGGTGGATGCACAGTAAAGAGTGAGACAGCAGGAGGGAGGGAGATGGAGTGAGGCAGCACTCAGAGCTTAAGCATGAAAAAAGAAAAAAAACTGCTGCAGTCAGGAGAATTCCTCACTAACATCTGCTTCTCATTCCAACAATGGCGCCCTTTGATTCCTGATGCACACAACACGCTGCACTGACACCAGCTCCATGTGCACACAGTCCTCTGACAAAATCCTGAAACATGGAACAGTACACGTGAACTGTTTCTTGATCTGGAGCTCCATGTTTGCTCAAAAAACTGAAAAGGGAGATCAGTTAAAATTTTCCAGACTTTTTTGTCATTGTGAGAACTTCTTGCTCTACATTTTATAAGAGAAAATACAATAAAATTTTTGATCTACGTGATCAATTTCTTAAATCACTGACAAGAAGTGGAAATGCTTCCATTTTTTAGACTTGGAACTAGGGTTGGGCGATATGGCCAAAATTTCACATCCCGATTTAGTTAATTTTATATCCCAACAACGACATACGTAGCATAGAACACCCCCTTGTAACCCACCTTCACTGTGGCCCAACATGCATCATATAAATCAGGTAACATAATTTAGTAACGTGTTTTCGGCTGGGCAACTCACAAAACTCATGTTTCTCTACCATGTGGATTGGACCCATATATTTGCAGATGTGCTTGCCAACCGCAGTAGTAATCTCCTTTCATTTGCGGGAAGTAGGGCTACATGGTGTGCCACGGGTAAAAAGCCTGTAGCAGCATCTGCGTCTGGAGTATGTTATGAGTGTTTACGCCAATACTCGACGCTGCTTTTGCAGCTTTTGCTTGTTGCCTGTGTTTCTTTGCTGTGGTTCTTGCACAGGTGATAAATATATTTGTGGTGTTGGAGACCGTCGTTGGGAACGGGAGGCAGCAAACTTTACAAATAACTGTTGTCTCGTCCATGTCTGTCATTTTTATATTTAAACCACATCTATGCGGCAAAAGTTGTCCCTCTTTTAGGTACAAGCTCCTTGGTTTGGGTTAAGCTCTTCATCTTGCTGAGCCTGGTCTAAAACGCATCCGCTACTGTCCTCCTCCATGTTTGTTTATGTTTGCTGCATGTATGGGCATGCCGTAAAGTGCATTTTGACATAAAATACTGCCGTAAAACTCCTAACCGTGGTGTAAACGACAGAGCTTTATATGAAACGAAAGACATTTTCTATCATCCAGACGAAATATTTCGTCATATCGTCCAGCCATACTTGCAACAATTAGTTGACATAATCGACAACAAAAAGCTGTCAATGCATTTATTTTTATTGTTGATGCATCAACAGGTCACAAAGACACAAAGTATTGCTTTTTGTAACTGCTATGCATTACACGAATGTCTGGGGTCAGTATGGTTTAATTTATTTGGCCAAGACAGGTCTACCAGTGAAGAACTTCTGATGAGGAATGTAGAGTAAACACAAACATGAGTGCAAAGGTGAATGTGACAGGAAAAGGCAAAAGAGATGTAAAAACAAATCAACACAGGCTTTCTAAAGTGTGGGAGCACTTCAATGAAAACAAACTAAAACTTGAACACAGATTGCACAAAGCAAAGCTTTCTTTCCACAGCAATGCATGAACATCTAAAACACAGTCAGCCTGGAGCTGTGCTGCAGCATCTCTTTGTATTTAACTTTTAGCGAGTAAAGGCTGCTATTACTTTGCAAGAACTGAGAAATTGCTTCTCTCCCAGGTTGGTGAGAAAAAAGTGATGTCATTTTTTTTCTCATCCACCTTGTTCAACAGTTCTTGCAGCTTGTTCTTGACATATCACAGGCAGAACTTTTTCTCATGTGGCATATGACAACTGTTATGTGATTGGCCACAAATTTGGAGTAGGCATGGTGAGAAAGAGTAGGCTGCTGAAGTGGGTGGGCTTCTGAGGAGTTCTGGACTTGAGTTTCTTGTGAAGTATGAAATGTTCTGACCTAAATGAACTTTGTCCTTGTTCTTGCCACCTTAGGTAAACATGCTTTGTGTGTGACATTGTCACTTTTTTATGTTGCTGTTTGTATTGCAACATTTACATCAAGGTCTCGTGGATGAATGTTAAGTGAACATAATTTCAGTTGTATTTGCTAACTTGTTTGGAGTTATAGTAAGTAGGTGTAGCTGAGATGTTTTTGTTTATTTGTGCATGTGAGTGTGTATAATACTAGACTGAGTTAATAGTTAACCTCCTTTGTAGCCATTAATTTGAGTTTGCTGTGAAAAGTTAAATTATGTGACTGCAGAGACTCAGGGTGACCTTCACAGGTGGACAGACTTGAGCAGGTAAGACATGCAATGGAGGTCACAACAGGAAGTGCACCCACAGGTAGGGCCTTATGATGAAATCTGTTTTTCCCCCAGAAATTCCTTTTTTTTCCCCCTCTTTTTTTCTGAACTTCACATTTCCATTGTAACCACATTTCTTAGCCAAAAAAAAGTGAATAATTATAAGATGAATAATTCTGCAAATCAACAGGATTCAAAAACTAATGACTGTTTTTACCTTTCACAAATATAACAAAGTGCTGTGATTTAGAAGTACATGGAGTCTTTTTACAGGAGTTTTAAAAGTATTTACCCATCTATTTTAAAAAAAGAAAAAAATATGTAAAAAAAAACAAAACAAAATATCTCATGCATCTCAAATTGCAAAAAAATAAAATCACTTTTGTAAAAAAAAATTTCTTTAGAGTTGAACTCAACATAAAAATATGCCTCATAAAGAAATATAAAAACCTACAAACAGGAAAAACTTGTGCACACCTGCCTATTGAATAGGGCTTATTTTCATATTCATTTCTTCCATCATCTTTTAAAGAACAAAAAACATTGTTTATGTGCAAAATAACGATTCTCACATATCTCATGTTTTTAAAAAGTCTTCACTTTGTAAAATAAATATGCTTTAGTTAAGATTCTAGATTAAGATGTATTCTGGTTGGTATTTTGTATTTTGATTTGACGTTTGTATATTGAATTTTTTGAGTGAAATAAACTTATTGAATTGAAATTGAAGATCAACACAAAAAAAATGTAATAAAAACAGGCTGCAAACAATAAATCCTTGTGTACACTTGCATAATGAACAGGACCTCTGTTCATTTTTACTTCGTCCATCTGTCACAGACATCTCCACTGAAGTACGCCTCGCTTCTACTGAATTAGCTGAATGCTCCACTAGCTTAATGCTTCTCCGTTTATTTTGGAACTCTTTGACTCTAAGTGGTCATCATGTGTACACGCGTTCAGTTGATTGTGTGGTGACAACTTACAGGAATGTTTTTCTCCAGATTCATAAAAGTTCCCGGGGTTTTGTTCTGCCCTAAAATTTGCACTACACCTTGCATTTTTTAATATCTTGGAGGGCGTTGGTGTTTTAGCAAGAATGACTGACCTGTTTTCCATGTGTGTGGAGAGGAGAACTGAGCTCCGTGTAAACCGGTAACGACAGGTACACTGGCTGCAGTGGCCAAAATACCTCAGAATATCTTCCCTCAGTTCCCTGCTTAGAGTTTAGTTTATTCAGCTTCTGAGAAACTTTGCTGAGCGGCCTAGCAGCTTAAATCTCATTGGTCACAAACTGGCATCCCTCTAATATTAGGACGTCCCTTCCTCTGTTCAAACTGCTGATACCATTAAACTAAACTGCTGGTTTTGTATAAACTCAACATATATTCTAGGTTGTCATAACTCTAGAAAATGTTGTCATGTACAAAAAAATATGCTGCGCTACAGTACATGTTATTGACTCTGAAAATGCTTTTCATTTCTATTCCTCTACTGTCAACAGCATACGGTATAATGGTAAACAAGTTACTCTGACACCAATATGTTCATCTGCTTGTCTGTAAGTACCTGAACACTCTTTGAGTTGGCTTTAGCCTTTAAGCCTAATCTGGCACTCAGGGAAAACATAGTACAGCTTCTATGATCCCATTTCGCTGCTGATTGTTGGAATTCCGCGTTTTTCCACTCAGAGGGATGATAAACACTGTTTCTGGATTTGTGGAAACATAACATGTTCAGATTCCGCTCCATGAAATTATTTATTCTCCCATGCAAAATACAAAATAAATGTGCACAAATTAAATACAGAAGAGTTAAATACTTGGAAGTCCTCATTTATCAAAATGTCACAAACATGAACTGCTGAAGGTCAGGTCTGTCGACATCACATTACTGCAACACTGGTAATTTAATTAAAAAGTTAAGGAACTGACAGTAAGTGGCCTCAGGCTGAACTACTCACTCAAAAAATGACTTTCAGCATATATTATAGCACATTCACACATAGTATGCACAAAGTAAATTCACATGAGATTTAATTTTCCTTGTAAATAATTATTTAAGGGTAAAATTTAAAGATCACATAAACTGCCCTGCTTGAGCAATTACTGTGACAATTTAAAGGTATAGTATTTTATGGATGCACATAGTTAACCGGTTACAGGCCGTGGCGTGAGTTTAGTTATTAACCGTTTAGAGCTTCAATGGCCGGTTAAACAAAAATTGGGTAAACGTGCATCCCTAGTATATTTTGACCATTCCCTAGAACAAGGTTTAATTTCTCAACTAACTATATTCACACCACAGAACCTTGTGACTAAACTAATCCACAGGAGCATTATAAATTAAAAGCTATTAAACTTTTACCATTGTCTGCTATGATGTGCACTTCTTTAAAAGTATGTAGCACAGGTAAATTATGACGCTTCTGGCTTCACATACAGGAGTTAAGACTCAATATGTAATCCACCTCTCATCACTCTCTTTTGTCAGTGATTCTGCTCTGTTAGTCGTACCTAAACTGCATGCACGTTGCACAAGTTCCTCTTTCATGCCAGAGCAGAGTTAGCTTTGGTAATGTGCACACTGCATGCAATGCAGGGCTCTAGACTGCGACCAATTAGGTCACAAATGTGTCCTAATTTCTCAAAGGTTTGCCAAAAAAAAAAACCTAGACCCCACTGGTGCGATCAGTTGTTTGGAAAAAAACTCCTTGTCACTGAAAGTCTCCCTGTTGTTTAACAGCAAACACACATTAGACCAGAGATTCTCAAAAACAAATCTTAAAGGGCCACATCAACGGCTATGAAGAGGTCCACAGTCTCCGAGACGTTACGTTGCTAAACTCTCTCTGTTGCACGAGAGATCCGACAGAGCAACCTGCTCCTAAAGTGAAACTTAAAAACACCAGCAGCTGTAGTCAGATCGTCATCGTGTAATTACGAGCTGTGTGGAGGATACCGCACCAACTCGCACTGGCAACGTGAATTTAAAGGCATAATATGCAGTTTTGCTTGTTTTACCTCCCCTAGTGTGTTTTAAATCACGGCCGTAAAAAAGTTAGCACCATTGCTTATGCTTAGAATCAGCTGTGTTGAAGCTGGGAGAGATAGAAAAAAAGCAGGAATCATGAGCTAAAACCACTCCGATGCTAGCATAACAGCTAGCCACATTGGGTTAGCCTAACCCTCATGAGCTAAGTGATTTTGTGAGACTTCAGGACACCGGACCGTAGACTCAGAAGTTGCAAATGTGGTATTCTGGACACAAGCAGCAGATGGGGCTGAGTGACTTTTCATTAACCCTGTAAAGAGTCATATTAGCACAGACTGGCTCAAGGAAAAGATTTTAAAATATGAAATGTAACATAGTATGCCTTTAATGAAAGAACTTCTGATCTGGAGACAGTATGTAGCACAAAAATGTGGAGCACGTGCCTCATCCCCCCCCTCCCCCCACCCCACCCAACCGCGCCCCCCCCGACAGAAAGGTGAGTAGGCTAGGCTAGTCACATGAACAGTGGATGAGGATATATACTTTATATAAAATAAAAAGAGCAATTGACAAATTTTCATCAAGTTAAGAGCTGAGCATCTGAAAATCCTGACCAATGCTCTGATATGGAGCCATCAAACTCCCAGGTTACATCAAGCCCTGGTCTAGTTCACTGTATCCTTTATTCTGTTAAATACCTCTAAAATGACCTGAATCGATAAACAACATAACATGCTGTGATAAATGCACTACCCAGGTGTCCCCTCTCCCTGCTGCCTTTCAACCTGTCATCAGATGAGGCCAAGATGATCATCTTTAACATTTTTTTAATTCAAAAGAAAAACAAACAGAATTTACATATCAGCACAAAATAAATATGAATGAAAAGGAGCAGAGAGAAGAAAATATCGTATATTTTCTGCCTCTTTTTTACAAGAAAATTGATCAATATCCAACGCATTCCTGTTCTCACTTTCAAACTTAGTCACAGACGCCATCTTAATTTATATTTTCATAAATGTCCTTGATTTAATACATTTTGAAAATACATTTAGTGACCCTGATTATTATTTACATCGTTTACAGAAATAATGAATTCCTTGTCTTTGGTTCTAAATCTATGCTGTTTAAAGACTTCCGTTCCTTCTAATTATAACTACTTACTCTTTTTTAAAAACAATTTTCTGAATGATTTATGGTCAGCTTTTTTTATTAGGTTTGTACATTGTAATTTTCCTACATTAATGCAACATGTTGCCAAGGCCAAAGATCTAGAGGCCAAACTACAGGAGGTGTTCATCTGGGGGCCAGGTGTCCACAACGGAGGGGTGGTCATCAGACATTTAGCCATGAAATGTTCAGGTTGAGACGTTCATGAGAAACATGAAGTTAAAACATTTGAACTGATCTAAAAATGTTTTTAAGTTTCAATTTCAGCTGATTAAAGCACTTTACACGTTTTCAGTAGGTTACCCATCTTGTACAATTCAGCTTCAAATAAAGAACTTTACATTTACTAGATTGTTAATTATTCATTTAGATGTCAAAATTATCTATATGGACAGAGATTTTTTTTAAGTTAAGCTGTTAAACTGTAATGTGTTTGTAAACTTGGGTACACCTACTTATGTGCCGGTGCACCTAAGAAAAAAGTTAGATGCACCAGTGCAAAAGGTTAGTCTAGAGCCCTGTGCAAAAATGATACAAACATATTAAATACTTCAGGGATTGTGCACTAATTATTAGGTTTTCATTAAAAAACATAATCAAGCTACTAGCTTGTGTTTATGAACTATGATGGATTCAGAACTGCCAAAAACTGTTACTTCTATGTTAACCAACATGTTTCTCAGCCTTATTTTAAAAGATCATACTCTTTACCACATAAACATAGGCTAAGTGATATCTGTATGAGTTTGTTTCTTTAGTTTTCAGTGCAGCACCACGTCAACTTACCCACCTTTATGGAAAAAATGAACAATTTTCACATCTGGCATCCATGTGGCTCAAAGCTTGGACTCGGAGCATACATTCAGACTCTCACACACAAGCATACCTCAAACTGCTGGCATTGCCAGACATGTTAGAACAGAGTCAGCAGTAGCTCCCTTCCCTCCCCACCCAGCATTCAGGCTTGGACTCAGCATGAGTAACCTCACAAAACTAGCAATCGAAGTGCAACACACCACAAAAACGTCAACCCAGCTATTACGTATGCTTGAAATAGTGCAAGCACCCTCAAAGATGAGAGTTTTAAAAAAGGAGCGGCAATTACAACAAACCCCAACTAAACCCTGCCTTTTTCACTTGAAGCTTTTCTGTTGTGCCTGAATAAAAACTATTGGCACAAGTAATCTCATCCATATCATTTCTGCAGCTTTTGTAATGTGATTTTCTTTTGTTGTTTACAATGCCATACCAGATAAGTTATGAAAAGTTTGTGATTTTTTTTTTTTTTTATAGAATGGAAAAAACAATGTTAATCCACAGTTGTCTGATTTTCCTTGTCATTGATGGACTCTGAATATAAAAGATTACCTCAATATCAAAACAATTTAAAGATCATTTTGATCTCATTATTTGATGTTTTTGACCTTTATGTGGTCCTGGATCTCAGCAACACATCATCCTGCAAAGTAATCCTACCAAAACAAGCCAAACATCCTGCAGGAAACACTAAGAGGTGTAGTGAGAAGCATGTGAAAGATGCTGATAATATTCTCAGGGGGCGCCGGCAGGTTGAATCTCTCTGGTCAACTTCCTTGAAAATACTTTACCAAAGAAGCCAAACAAGTAGGAGAAAAAACACAATCCAAGGAAAAGCAGACAAATGCAGGAAGAACTGACCACTTTTTCCAACATTTTTGGAAAACTTGAGATGTGGATAAAAGAAGTCATGAAACATCCTGAAGTAAGGGTATCCAACCATAATGTTCTCCCTGAACATCAAGAATTCATCTGTCTGCTACAGAGCACTTTCAGGGCTTAAGGGGCCATAAAGATAGTCAAAACACTTAAAAAGATAGTGTCTCTATAGAAATTAGGTCATAAACTTTCATGATATAAAATGTGTGAATATTAGAGCAGCTAAAAGGACTAAATGTGTAGACTGATAGCAGCAGAGAGCTCAGGATACCTGTATAACTTACACCAGGAGAAGTGATTGCACACACCCTCAAACTGTAGACACGATAAAGATAAGACATGCAGTAGCACAGTAAGAGATAAAGTTTCTCATACTTAGGGTAACAAGAGTAATCCCATTCTTTATCATGGAGTTGTGATGATCTTATTTATTGGTCATCTTGTCCTGACACTTGTATTTTTTTCGTTCCTTAATCTTCCCATATCAAGGCCAAAGGCAGATTAGAAGTTAGACCAGAAAAACAAACTTTATACACATGTCACAAAAATGCAATTAAAAAAACATCTTGGCCTGAATGGGACTTTCCTAATACAATCTCATAGAAAAGCATAATACCTCTTCCTGCTGAGATGTTAAAACTAAAATGTGGAGATCTATTGTGAGGAAATAACTGAGTAGTTTTTTTTTTTTACTATTCCAAGTATTAGTCACACCAAAAATAGGCTTGTGATCAGAATATCCAGCATGAATTGCTTAATCAGTGGCCAGGTGATCAGAAAACCCCAAACAGGATATTTTGTCAGTCTGTGAATACACCGTTTCCTAACAGCAATAAAGAAATGTGACATTTTTCCCAGTCTGTCAATCCACCATTTAACAATAGCAACAAAAGGCCTTCCATGTTTATGATTTTTCTTCCAGAGTCCTAAATTTCAATTTAATTATTTTTTACTGCAAATTATAGTTATGTCAGATAAGTCAGAATGGGTCAAAATTGGTATTGGTAGGTCAGAGCTGTACGGAAATCAAAATTCAGTTTCAGCTGTCATCCATGCATCTGTAATAAAATGTAATAAAAATATTGACAAAAAATAGGATGAAAAGATTAGAAATGATCCAGGATATTGGTAACTCACAGAACTATTTGGTGAAGTTAACAAATGCCGTAGACCTGCTCAATTATGGACTGTCCCATCCACATTCCAGTGCAGACTAATCTGAATGAGTCAGGACACACACACACACACACACACACACCAAACATTTTTTGTTCACACATTTCCTTTGTGTTTCCTACTCATGCCCTGTTCTTCCTGTGCAGACAGCACCTGCACCATCTATTAACACTTTTTCTTTTAACACAAATAGTGCAACTTGTTTTTCTTCTTTATTTTCTGGCAGCTGTATAGCAAAGCCCTGTGTAACTACTTTGTATATCAGGAATGAGTCAAAGGAAGTCATTAACATGTGCACTGCTACAGTTAATGGGTGACTCCCTAATTGAATCCAATGTTGTTAGCCAAGCAACTCGCCCCCCAAAAAAGAGAGAAATACACTAACGTTTTATTTACACCATTTCTATAACAAACAGCAATGCCAGTTTTAATTGGCAAGAAACAAACGAGTTAAAACAACCAGCCAGAGGACATTAGTTTGACTTTGGTGACTGGTGTAGCATCCTTTCAGCTGAAATGCCCTTGAGCATGATATTATGCGGTGCTCAATTTCATACTTTAAATTCTCTAGAAGTGAGGCGACAAGATTTAGCTTCATACCAAACTTCATGAACCCAAACTGTGTTTAAAGCTTCAATAAAATAGAAGGGTAACGTGAGCATTTCCAACTTTTAGTTGTTCTTCACTGCTCTCTTGGCTAATAATAAACAATAGAGAAATTGTTGACATTCCTGAGTACTGAAAACTAGTTCCAGTTTGATGAAAGAAGACAATGCTATAGTTTACAACCCCAAGTAATAATAAACTGTTTGAGGTAAATATAACTTTTCAAGCTTTGACAGCCAATACATGTTTGGATATTACACAGCAGTAACAAATTAACAAACATTACCAGCTGCATAAACAAATGCTATGTTATTTAAACGATTACCTTTAACACCAAATGAGTGAAGACTTATACTTTAAGTAAATATTTGGATCAATTGCCATACTTTATCATGAACAGCTCTACTAATACTTAAACAAGTATTACAGGGCAACATTCCCAAGCAGCATCACTGCCCATAAGCAACTCAAGTTGCCTTTTCTGGCTATGACGAATTAAAAATGTTGAAAACACTCCGGCCCATTTGTAAACTTTGAAAAAAGGACTGACGAAAGGTTCGTTTAAAGTTTTGTTTTTAGCGGATAGGCGGGCTAGCAGAAAAAGACGCGAGTTTTGCTAGCATCTGTCTTGTCGCCACCTTAAAATGTAAAGTAATGAAAATTGCTTCAAAGCATCAAGCCAGAGAAGCAAAACTCACCTTTAAACGGTAAATGGGTTATTCCTTATCAGTTAATCCAAACATCTATTTTTTTCCGAGGAAAAGCAAGATAAAAAATCCACACTTTGGGAAGACTTGCACAAGTTTGTGGGAGAAGCCGTCGCACGACCGCTCCTGCTGTAGCCGATGTGTCCCGAAGCCCGCTGGAGCTCCTCATAGGAACACATGAGAGGGTGGAAGCGGGAAACGGAGGGAGACGGGGTGAAGGGTGGAGAAATTCTACCCATTTTTATACATTTTACCCAACAAATTTGATCATCAGTAAAATGTAAAACTGTAAAACGTCTTTATTAATGAAATAGATATGAAGTTATGCGAGACAGTACCGGGAATCGACCGCAGTCCTCGCAGGTCCCCCCCTGAGAGCCTCTTGATTTGGTATCGCCCACGGCTGCCTCTCATTCCGTTCCTCCGGACTCTGGAGCTCTGCCGCAGTAAATTTGGAAGTGGCGTCTGGTGGAAACGGTACTAGCGTTGACCGTATGTATTAAAAGAGCTCTAAGAAAAGTTTTGAAATGTAGGACAGTTTATTTTTACGTCCTAATAACGCGCTGCAGCTGGTTTCCCACAGTCATCTCTCAAGGACAGTAATGTAGCAGTGTAATTAATGCTATAAAAGGAGGAATAGCAATACAAAGGATAATACATGACATTGTTGAACTATAAAAGGTGACTTTCAGCTGAACGAACAGTCAAATTTAAGTTAATTTTACAACACGTTTAACTGAGAAAGTCAATGTAATGACAGTTATAGCACTGTTACTGTATAAAGGGCATAATTCAGTCTAATTTAGATTATTTAAACTGTTTTTCAAATATTTAGTTTTATATTTTATTTATTTTTATATTGTTATTAATAAAATATTAGTAGCCATGGATACAGTTTGAGTTTGTCTTATTTGTTATGATTGTTTTTCTGTCTGTATTGTTTGTGTTGTCTGTTATATCACTTTAATATTTGTGAATTATATACATGTTTTTAACTTTGTATACTTGTCTCTTATNACTGTAAAGCACTTTGGTGACTCTCTTGGTCATTTAAACATGCTATCCAAATAAATTTAGATTAAATTGAATTTGTCTGCATGATAATGCTTTTATAGGTATATGACTTGTTTACTTCAAGCAGGTTTTACAAAATCCTCCACCAACATGTCGGACAGAGGGGAGAGCTCCTCTTTGCTGACACTGTGACCTGTAATTAGTGCTCTGAGGCCCAGACTCTGTTCCAAATGCTTGTCAGAGAGAGAGATGAGCACCAACATGAAAAGGGATGAGGAAGTATGCCTGGTCAAGCCAGGGTAAACCCCCTCTGGCCCAGACAGAACAGGACTTTGAAGTGACATCAGAAAAAGCACCTGTGGACAACAAAGCTGCCTGAAACCATTATCTTTAAAGGAATAAAGAACAAAAAACTATCACTGCAAGTCAAAAATCACAGGCCCAGATATTTCACTGATCAGGTTGCTGAAATGCTTAGATGATCATCAGTGCATATCATGTTTGACACCTCAGCAATGATATTTTCAGTCATGATTTTGGTTACCCAGCTTGCTTTTTTTTCTCTGTCTTGTCTCAACTTGCTGAATAATATTCCATAGCACATACCACCCCCTCTAAATCCTGCAAAGTGCCTCCAGCCTTTGTCTGCAAACTGCCTTGATTTGATTAGCTATCTGGCCAGGCAGCGGGGAGCAGGTTGGGCTTTTTGTTGTGGCAATATCTGGCTAATTGAAACAACTCCCTCTGCATTTTTGTCTCCCCAGGGGAAGATGACTAACTCCCCCACCATACTTCAGTCATTTTGGAGAGTCCTTGCCATCTGCCCTTGCCTCAGATGAGACATGCAGCTACCACATGCACATCCAAGGATAAAACGGGAAGTAGAGACACTTTATTGTACTTTTCCTCCTTTCCTTCTCCTAACCTCAAACAGATGACCAGTGTACATTTCTGATTATGTAGTTTCCTCATCTGGTTCGAACAATACCACAAGAATAATCTCATGTTGTGCGATGTGCATTGAGCCGTAGGGATTATGTTTTATATACATGGAAACAATCATGTAAAAAACAAGTTCATGCAAAGTTTATACAAAGTTTGTGTTGCACTATTGTCTGAAAGCTGCTTCCAATATTCTGAGAGAAACTTGCAACAAACTTGTAAAATGTCAGAAAAAAGAAACGTAATGTTTACGATTTGTTTCATTGTTGCATTTTATTATTTATGACTTTTGAAGTTTGATTTTATATTATTTCCTGCTCAGTTCTTTTTATATGCTATGAGTTACAATAAAAATATTTTATTTTCTCAACTGTCTCATAATATTACAGGAGCCAGATCATTTACAATGAACCAAATCAAACACTTCATTTGATTTGATTTCACAAGTTGTGAACATTGTTTTTGTCAAATAAAAAATAAAAAAATAACAATTTTTAATGTGAACCTGTTACATTGGCAATGCCCTTATGGATTATTTTGGTCTTTTTGAAGTGGCGTTCTATCAGTTATATATCTACAATAAGGACCACACCCCTTGATGACGTCTCAAAACAGGAAATAGTCCTCTGAAGGGAGAAACTCTCGTGGCTAATCCGATCTGGAGACACAACGCTGCAGATCGGTGCCAAATTAGCAGAAACATGTTTGGGTATATATGTCTAACTTTAAACATATTAACATAAAGCAAATTTAGAGCTGGATACCATCAGGTATAAAGAAAAAAGCAAAAGAGCTTTTAAAAAATACACAAAAGTCAGGGTTGGGAGCTCACAGTAAATCACAAAATGTTAAGTCTGAGATCTTGAGAATATTTCCAGAAACCAAATAAAGCTGAATAACAATATTTTCACTATAAATAACGTAAAAGCTATAAATAATATTCATAAATGTACACGAGTATACAATACAAGCTGATGCTCATTATGTTCTTGTTTATTTATGACTTTACAGCAGTGATATTTGAAGTTCTGAGTCTTATAATTTAGCTGGTCAGAAGTTGAGAACCATGGTGTTAAGGTGTTGCTGTGTCACAAATTTATACCAATGGGTCAGTTTATGGTCAAATCAAAACAAAGGCTATACATTGTAAATTATATGTCAAACCCAATAACAGCCACGTCTCACAATCTAAGGCTGTTCATTCAGTGAGAACCCAGCAGATGATCTCTAATTTTGCAGACATTAATGGTATGCGTCACTCTTCCTGAACAATGTTAAAGAAGGAGGACATTTTCCACTTTTTAATCCTACATTAGCGATCATGTTTATTTGATGCATTTCTTCGAGCTGTTCTCCAACAACGAGGCAGATGGCTGACCAGTTGCATGAGATCATTGATTCAATTTTCTCACCCCCCTGGGAAATATCAGGGAAATAGAGATGTGATATCTGCTTGGAGGAGCAACTTCAAAGTGTTATAGAACGGTTCAAGATGCTCTCCAACGTGTTGTAATTTTACAGAAGCATCACTTAAAAGATTTAAGAATAAACTTCCTGCTAGGCAATATTGAAGATTCTGAAGCCCTGGCTTACTATAAAGTTCCTCAGAGGCTCACTGAAGGAACATGATGAGTCTGCACAGACAGAGTGAGAGAGGAAGAGCTGCCTCTTCAGCTGCAGATGAATCTATTCATTTCTCTGTGGCTCCAGAGCCGAAATAATACGGCACAAATTAGAGTAAGATATTCTCTAAGCATTGTGAGATTAAAATATGTTTTGTTGCAGCTTTAACAAGAAAAACCCACAATCTTTTGCCACCAACTGCAGTGAAGCTGTGATTTAACCGACATTCTAGTGAAACAATGGATGTTGTGTCACTGAGACAAAAGGGACATGTGTTTGCTGCAAAACAATTCAAACCACACTCACATCTGCACAGTCACCACCTTGTTTATCAGTGAACTTCTCACTGGAGATGACGCAGCCTCACAAGAGCAGGAGAGAAATTGAGGGAGGAAAATGTAAACAGAGAGAGAGAAAGAGAGAGAGAGCGAGAGAGAGAGAGAGAGAGAGAGAGAGAGGGCAATTAGGAGGACTGGAGAAGTGAAGTCACCAGATGGTACAGTGACAAGAATGCACAATAGTACGACTACACTGCTCCCATTCAATGTGCTGATGTAAGGCTGTTCTACACGCAGAACGTAGTATCACGTTAATGGAATCAGGAGTAAATATCAGATTATTTATATTTAGTATTATCAAGGAAACTTTGATCCAATATTTCATTTTTTTGCACTTTTAATCTGTAAACTTGCATATTAAGTTAGCTGTTTTGGCCAGTTAGCATCTAATTTGTGATAATATTTACAACTAATTATAAAGAGAACATTTTAGTGAGTTGTTTAACAGAAGATATTTATAACATGTTCCATATTCCTCATCAAAAATCACAGCAGCTATAACATTAGAGGGATTTTTCTAACATTTCTAAAAGTGTTAAAAGTTATTCATAATTATTATATTAGTAATTTGTTCAGAGAAATAACATTTACATTTGACAGGACTAATAAGCTAATAGCTATTGTCAAACTAAACATTAACTCATCAGTCTTGTCAGATATAAAACCTATTTCTCTAAACAGAGGCATTTCTGGAAATTATCTACAATGGGAAAGAAAGTACTTATTTATCTTTTTTACACAGGAGCATATATCAAAATGGACAAAAAGTCCCTTAAAATTAAACCAATAAATTACTGAATTCATGCATTTGACACTTAAAAGGCAGCAAAATACCAGAAGCTGTAGGTTACTCAAAAAGATGCCTTGTGTGGGTAATCTTTTCTTCTTCTCCTTTTTCTCTTTTTTCCAGCTTTAAAATTCATTTCCACTCATCACTGAAAATAATCAGAGCATTCCATGCCTCTATGTGGAGAAATGAATCAGAATCAGCTTTATTGGCCAGAAAGGCAGCGTCCTGCCAATCAGGAATCTGACTTGGTTACAAGAAACCTGGGCTGCCCTTTAGGAGCGCCTACTTGCAGATGACATACAGACAGAAATATGGTTTATTAAGAGGGAAAGAGAGTAAAGCTGAAATGAGCTGTAAAGTCTAGTGAATCTGTGAACCTCTCACAGGAACATTGTGTAGTTTTTCTGGGTCATGGATGTGGCTATACGCCGTGTTCGTGTGCTAGAAGTGGGCCAGATCCGGTCTAAGCGCCACCTGTCCCACCTGGCTCTGACCCCATCCCTCCCACCTGGCACCTTGTCAGCTTAGGTTGTTACCTCAGCAGACACAGCCTCGTTTGTTTGGTTAGATTTATTTTAGGGGAGATCTTTAACAGTGCAGCATGCACTGGGGTCATCTAATGCTGAATAGATTTTTATGTTTAGTTGAGATGCCACCTGCAGTTTTCAACCATTCATTTAGAGCTTCTCACTAACTGTATTTTGAGTGTCTTTCAAAATATTTCCTCATTTTTAACTTGTAATCCTGTGTAAACGTTATAAATAATAACAGTTTGACCTGTTGGCTTCTTACTTGGAGAAATAGAGTTCATGTCTTTTAGGATTGATGTGCTAACAGCTAGTTAGAGTGTGCTGCTGCCCTCTTAAAACAAACTCCAAAAACATGTTGAAGCAGTTCATAGGATGGTATTTTATAAATCTTCACTGCCGTCCATTTTGCATTATACAGTATATAGAGAGAGATTCTACAGTTGTAAACATCATGAGTATCAGCAACATGCAGCTCTTCCTGTGCTCTTCCTCAAAATTTCAAAAAGAAATTCTAAATTGACAATAATTCAAAGGTTTATAAATTAATTTCTGCTCAATGTAAAGATTATTTTCTAAACAGGAAGCAGCCAAATCCATTTACGTCATAAACATGTTCATTTCAATATTTCAGCATTAGCAGGCTGCCATATTGGGTGCAAGCTAACTGTTGACTTTCAGTCAGTGGGGTAAAACTGCATAGATAATATACAGTAGAGCTCATATGTTTTGCACCTCTATAATAACCTATATCTATAACACAGAATGAGAACAGGTGGTGTTGAGGTGGTGTCTTCATTGAGACCACTAACCTATACTGGAGATGATCCATTAGGAACGCAGTTCAGCTGTTGAATTTATTTTTGCTTCCTCTCTAACTCTATTATAGGACAACAGTGGATGGAGCAGATAATGGTTTGAGAATATGGCTAATGGACCGTTTCATGAGGGAATTGTAAACTGTTATTGATTTTCTTTGCCTGTCAGTGGCAGATTGAGTTTGGACAGGAGTCCCCATGACTGTCAATCGCAGCAGGTCTTTGTACCTTTGAGCCAGTTTTAATGGAAGGCCAAATGGTTGACTGTCCTTCAGACCAGATTAAGAGGTCAGGCTTTCATTTTTACTGTCAGATTAGTGCTGGTTTTAATGTTGGAACGAGGGGTTGCAGTATGTGTTCGCCGTGAAAATAATAGCAGCCAACAGAACTGGGACAGCTCACCACATGAGCTATTTATAACTCCTATATTGTAATATTGTGTAGCTGAGAGTCAAGGTTAAAGTGTGTCACTGACAGGCTCCTGAGCCAGCAGTTGCACTGTGAGGGATGGTGTGTGTGCACAAACGCAGCAGGACACCTTGACAGCCCATTTCCCCCCCAAGCTCATCAGCCGCTGTAACCCAACCCTCAAACAGTTTATTGTTGCTTCTTAAACCAAGAAGCACTTCCATGAGCATGAATTAGGATGTTTACCTTCTGGTGTTAGTCCCCAGTCAGCAGCCTATTGTCTGTCCCAGCTCGGGTCAGTGGTTTGTTCCTGTGTCATAAATCACTTCAGCCAACTTTATCAAACACCTCCCATCAGTTTGACATGGATTAGAATATGGGTTGATGTTATCTGTGCTGATTTAAATGGTCTGAACCATAAAGGTTAGAGGGTCGTAAACAAAAAACAAAGAACTTTTCTTCTTTCGTGCAGCTTTTCCCCACCCCCAGAGCCTGGAATGTGTCCATGGTTTTCATTCCTACTGGTAACTCTGGGCGTCGTAACCAGTGCACTGTGGTATTTGCTGAACATTGTGTGAACATCGTATTGTCACTGTCTCGTCTCCATCACTGCAATAAAAACATTCTCCGAATACGTGAGTTGTGTGGTCAGAGCAAACGTAGAGAAGGAAGAAACCTGTCTCAGTTTCTCTGTTTTCTGAAAAAGTTATAAGAAGTGCTGGTGTTAGAAGCCCAAGAGAAAACACTTTCACAAGAAAATGGATACTTTCTTTTGTTCTGTTTTATTTTTTACATGTGTCTTGGTGTTTTTAGTTTCTTTAGATGCCATCAAGGTAGGTGAACCCAAAAAGATGAGGAAAAAAGATAGAATTCATCAAGTACTATAATATTAAAACTTGTTGAGGCTCATCATCATTCTCTTTCCTGCCTTTTAAGACTGATTCAGGTTCAGTCTACTAGTTTCTGTTATTTTTTTATTTCTCTAAGCTCAAAATTATTTTGAAATCTGAACTGGAGCATTTTTTTAAATGTAATAATCTAATAACATTTACCCTCCATAATGACCATTTCTATTGTTGCCCAGTGTACTGTGTTAGCTCAGAATGGGGAGTTCATTGAAGTAAAGGCCTTTTGGCATTTTCTAATCTTCTGAGTGTGCTTTTATTTTGTAGGAATTAACTTTATACAACTACCCTGAATCAGGACTTGATATTAAATGACCTTATTGCTTTTGTTTAGCCCATTGACATGCCCTTTGCTCTGAACTTAACTTAATAAAGACAATAAACTGAAGTGAGAAAATATTTTTCAGTGGCTGAAATGTTTTTTTGCCATTAATGTCAATAGAGTCACATTTTGAGTTTTTCCCAAATCATTGACCATGAAATGGTACAAGTAGAACAAATCATCTAAGTTCTTCACATAAAACCAAATAATTAATACAAAATTTCATTAAATCTGTTCATAGTTCTAATAAATTTGCCATTAAAAATATTAAAAGTATAGTTTTTAAATGGACCTGATGTTCAATGGTTGAGTGGTAGAACATTAAACACAGAACGCTGCTTTGTTTTGTGACGTTGGAGTTATTAGTGACAATAAATCATTAAAGCTATAGAATTAGAAGACAGATTGTGCACTGTTTCTATGTTTCCATTAAAATCTGTAGGTGATGTATTGACAACAGGGGCGGGGCCACAGGGGTGGCACTGGCCACCCTAGAAATCTGATTGGCCACCCTGACTGACCACCCCCACCAGAGCTGTCAATCAGTTTGTTTGTATTATATTGAATAGTTTTTTGTGTGGCCAAAAACCATAAAAACAGATGTTCTTAGCTGTCATAATCTTTGGTGTATTGTTAATAAAATGCAGAAACTGTTATACTTCTACTTTATAGTAATTTTGATGTTGAAAGCACATGATGGTGTACAGTGAGACTCTGATGTTTTAAAATGTTCATTTGTCTTCTACTGATTGTGTTCTCCCTGATTTTGAATCTGCTGCATGCAGACCCATGTGTTTTAGTAAATAAATAAGTTGTTAAAACTTTGGTGTACTGTTCAATGCAATCCAAGGCTGCAGTCTTTGTCTCTACTTGGCCCCCCAAGAACATTTTTTTAGACACGCCACTGAACAGTGAAAAACAGTGGATTTCTTGTCCTAAAAGCATGAAGTTTGTCCCAACCTAAAACAATACAAGACTAGAAACCACCTGCATCCCCCACAGGACTGATTATCACCTTTTAAAAACATATTCCTACAACCTGCTCTTATCTTTAGGTCTACAGATGTTCGTCACTGTGCTACTCTTTGTGTTTGTGATGATTCAGAGAGTCTGGAGGTTTACAGATTAACGATAAAACAAAAGAGGTAAAGAATGCACCAGATAAGTTAGCAGCCAGCATGCAACTGTGACAGGAACTGGACAAGTTTTTCTCAGACTATCTTCTTTCATGAAAAAGTATTTTAACCTGAGAGTGACTTTAGGTTTCAGATCTGACTCGATTCAAGTCTTCAAAACAAAGAAATCAATCTGATGTGAATCACTTGGAAAGAACGTGACTAGAGTGAACTATTGAAAAAGATCACAAAAACAGACTACGGTAGTTTGTCTCCTTTAATGTTTCCTTTGAGTTTTCTGATCAAAAGGATGAGATGACAGAGATCTAATGTGGTCAGATCACAGGTAAAAGAAGCTTCCAGGTACGGTCAGAATGAAAGAACAGACACGTATCAGTTATTTTATGGATTACATATTTTGGTTCATTTTTTGTAGCATATAGATATTTTGCAGTGAAAAAATATTCTGTGATTTTTAATAAGTGTTGCCTTGAGTGTATATTAATACTTTTAGTTGCATCTCTTTGTGATTGTTTTTGGTTCCTCCCTTCTTGTGTTTTAGGGGAGCAGGAGTTGATGTGACACCTGAAAAGAGAGCCTGTCCTGCAGTGTGCTGTCCTGCTGTTTTAATAATAAAATATTTGGTGGAAGAAAACTGTAGCTGCTTATTCCCACAGTGGTTTGGAGAATGCTACCAAACCGGACATAAGGATTACAGGTGTGACGCTCAGTTATCCTGTAAAACGTTTTTTTTTTCTCAGATTTCTTTTGTCTGTCCTTTAACTGCTATGAGGACAAAAGCTTACATTGTTTTATTTCTATTGAAATCCTAAGTTACTCACAGAGGAGGAAACAACACCTTGAGGAATCTTGTGTTTGCTGAATTAAAATCTGAGTCCCTGACTTTGAAAGACAAAACAGATCAAATAAAACCAACACATGTGAATAACAAAGACACATTGTTGTGTGGGGAAAGGAAGTGGGTGAAGAGCTAATATTTGCCTGGACCAGGAAGTTGTTTGGGTTTCTCGTCTAAAGTCCAGAAGCTAAAATTGGTCCCGGCTCCTTTTTGCACGATACCTGTTTTTCAGCTGAAACTGATACCACTGGGGTTTGACCTCGGATTTGTTTGTTTCCGATAACATGATTTTTAGTGTTTCTCCCTTCATTCCCCTGACAGACACACACTGACACACTGTTCTCCCATGTTTTGACTCCCTGTGTTGTGTCTACAGGCTGAGATAGGACTGCTGCCAGGAACAGGATGGGAATTAAGAGGCTGCTGGATTACTGGGAGGTGGGAGCTGTGTGAAGTTCCCAGGGATTAGGAGAAGAATCACCAGGACTGCTGATAGGAGACTATTCCTAAGTCCTAACATTAATCCCACCATGCTGGTGTTATATAATGTCTGGACTTGACATAATTATGTGAAAATGCTGTGCTTTTATTCCTCCTACTCAGAGCTATTTTTAGATAAGCAGGATTAGCAAAACTACATCAGAGAATTCATTTAAAGTCTCCTCAATTTAGAAATCCAAGAATAAAAATCATGAGATAATAGGCTTTACAGCAAACAACTTTCATTAAAGTAAACTTTATTTATAAGCTTTATAAGATCAAAACAAGAATGCAACCAATGCAAATGAGAATATAATGATATATATATATTATATATTAAGACTAAGATTAGTTAAGTTAACATTAGTAACTGTTAAGACTAACATTAGTCTTAGGGTCTGCAGGCCATAACTCCTGGTTCAGTGGAGTGTTTTACTAAATCTAGAACAGCAGACTCTGAATGTTGGATGCAGGCTGCTGGTTTATGGTTAAAAACACAAGAAATAAAATACCAGTAAGATCTGGATCATGAAACCTGGTGGGAACCAGTTTCATCAATAAACCAGCAATAAAATAATAACACCAGTTAGGTGAAATGCACTCACTCTCCTCTTTATGCACTGAAACAAACCACTTATGATGTGCTCTGGTGCATGAGAGGTGGTGTGAGGTCACACTCAGTGCATCAGAGAAAGCTCTGTGAGATTTGTGCTGCTGTTGGGACGTCAACATTAAAACATATTTGACAGTATGTTCAAATGTAAATACTATAATTTAAAAGTCAGAGGTGAGGAACTTCTGATGAACTCAAATCTTTTGTTTTTTGGGAAAAAACTTCAAAAAAGAATAGTGTGTTTGTGTGGAAATAGAATATCTTACCTGTTGTAGATAGCTCTCTGAATGACCTCAGTTTTTATTATTATTATTTATTTCATAAAAAAAATAACAGACACAATAAACATAAACAAAAAACAATACAAAGTTGAATGAAAAGGAGCAGAAAGAAGAAAACATCTTATATTATCTGCCCCTATTTAGTCACAATAAATCATTCATATTACAACTTCTCAGATTCATCTCCAGCATGTTCCTGTTCCACTTTTCAAAATTATTCACAGACACCAACTTAATTTATGTTCTCATAATTCTTCAATACACTGGAGTTTGGAGAAATACAGATTACTTCTAATCAGACAGGCAAGCTGACAGTGACAGCAGGACCAAACTGGACCATTACTGTTTGGTAGGTCATGCTGAGGTTATTTTATAAATGTTTATGATGCTCTCACCTCACGTGTTTGTTCAAGCTGAAAAATAAAGAAATACTAAAGAAAGTATTTCAACAGAAGGACAGTTAATAGTGTCCACTTCAAAATACCTCAGATTTTTACATAAATATCTGTAAATGTATGTCTCTCTGATTATAAAATAAAAATTACATGACCCAATATGACATGATAGGATCTGTTTTAAAACACTGGAATATTCTTTGAAACTTGCCTCGTTTTGAGTAACCATCAGCTACTTGAGGTCAGACCTGAGAACCGCGCCTCGCCTCGCCACACATTCCTCTGCTTATCTGGATCCGGGTCCAAGGGGCAGCATCCCAAATCCCAGACTGTCCTTTCCCCAGCCACCTCCACCGGTGGGACCCTCAGGTATCAGGCCAACCTGGAGATGTTTCTCCAGTGTGGTTGGCCCAAGGGCCTCCTACCAGGGGGACATGCCCAAAACACCCCCCCCCCCCCCCCCCAGGGAAGAGTCTAGGAGGCATCCAGATGTCTGAACCACCTCAACTTGCTCCTCTCCATGTGGAGGAGCAGTGGTTCGACTCCGAGTCCCTCCTGGATATCTGAGGCTGAGCCCGATCTCTAAGGCTGAGACCAGCCACCCTGGAGGAAACTCATTTCAGCCACTTGTACTCGTAAGAACATTATTATCTCATCTTGTCTTATATAACGAGCTGTGATTCATTGTTTGATGCTTTAAAACACCATGATTACGGGCAGGAGAAAGACTTTCAGCCCTACACCTCCACAGCACTGACTCTGGATTCAATAACACAACGTGGTGGCACGTAAGCTAGATATTTTTGTTTTATTTTTGGTGGAGACATTTATCTTAAATATTATACTAATTTCTAGTTCTTCAAACTGAGGTGATTCAGACCTACTGTTAAGATATTAACCTTTCAAGAGAAACTCATTGATCGGATCTGAACTATCCCTTTAATCTGTAGCTTCAATCCTCTTGCTCCTAATCACTAAGTAGATCAACAAATACAAATGAACATCATCGTAAACATATAAAATTAAAACTAACCTTTTTCCTCCTAATTATAAAAATATAGCTCTCAAGATGTTTGCAGTTCCTCTTACTTGGGTCAATCTCCTTTTTCCTCGAGCCCTGAGGAAATAAAACTTGAAGTGTGTGTTCTCTTCAGAGACATTGATTTAATGCTTTGAGGGCAAAGAGCTGAAAGGTCAGGGTCTTTTAGTTTCACAGGGACACATTCAATAAAAGGACCGTCCTATTCTATGTGCTCTCAGGACTTCGGAGCATCATACGGCAACACAAAAGCCTCGACAAAAGCCGTGCATTTTATGCATCCTCTTTAAAGTGCTGCACATTTCAAAAAGAGAAACTAAAAATAGAGAGCTGAAAAAATGTTTCTCTGGCAAGTCTGACAGAGGGACAGTTGTCCTGCTGTGTGCTGATTGTTAAAGATCTAGTTTGTCCTTCGTTTTATGTAATCCCACTAATCTAAGGAGTGCTAAACATCCCTTTAGTTGTGCTGCTCTAGACTCAGACTGCTGGAGGACAAACCGACCACATCTCTCTCTACTCTCCATGTTAGTAGTTCCTGTTTATGCTGCCACTAACTCTGTTCTGTTGTATAAATGAAGACTGGTCCAGTCCTTCTCTGTTTGTCTTTTTCCTCTCAGACCAGTCAGTCAAAAGCGATCGGGAGAACTGACCCTGACAGAATACACATGTAGCATCACCATTTGCTAACATTTCAACTCTAGGTCCCCAAACTACCTGTCAAGGACATCACCATCAGATTACGTCACCTCCTTAAGAGACTGATGAGGAGAAACCTCTCTCTCTTTTTCTTGCTGTTTTCATGTCTGTTAAATGTCAACATGTGTAGAAAAAGTTCAGTCAGAGTTAACAACTGTTGGTGCCCCACCTCTGGAGTAGACACTAATCCCATGACTGACTGGCAGTAAAATACCAATGTAGCCAGAGGGTTAGCTTTGTGTTGAACTCACTCACCTGTTTGGTGCACAGAAGTCCTCTAAGCTCAACATTTAGTTAGTTATTTTCTAACTAAGCTGCGAACCAGAACAGGTTACAATACAATAATACAATAAAACAATTCAATCAGTATGAGCAAGGATTATTCTGCCCTATTAAACAAACCACAGCTTCCTAACGGAGTCTGTTAGGGGTCAAGTGATCTGGTGTGATCTGGTCACTCTGAGAGTCTCTGGAATCATCCTGATGTGAGAACGATTTCTCCTGAGTCGTCCGGAGGGCAGGTCTACGCTGTAGGTCTGGACCACTGACTGTACCAGGATCATGTTCCTCACCCAGACTTTCTGGCCTGGTTGGAGCTCTTGTCTTGTCTTTGTGTTTTGATGAAAGCTTGCTTCTCTTTTCTGTCCTGGTCCTTTCTGCAGAAAGCCTGAATGTCAGGCCATCCCAGTTCATGCTTCTGTTGACTGTCTAGCAGGGATGTCCTGATGTTGTGACCCATAAGGAACTGAGCAGGGGACGATCCAACAAAGGGTGAGGAGGTGAGTTTAGCCACTTCAATAAACTGTGAGAAATAATCTTAAAACCACTAAATACAAAGCATTGTTCCACTGAAAGAGATCTACTGTAACATGCTGCCATGGAGCCACAGGACACGGTGTTGTCAGCAGCAGCTCTAGTGCATAGTGAATGTCTCATGGATTGCAGTTTTCCCACTTTTCCTTTTATTTGTTTAGACACCATACAGATTGCTGTGACAACACACTTAGCTGTGCCTTAGTGTCCTTCATGTACTGTATATTGTCCAACATCTTGTCTTTCATGACTGTGGGGACAAGTCAATTCTCTTTTATGAGCAGTCTGTTTGCAACCAGCAGGTCTTTCTGGTACTGCCAGTAAGGCCAAAGTTGAGGCAGAAGGGACTTCCTGCTTATGGCCAGCTACCTGTTACCATGTGTTTCGACCTACTGCAGACATGATCCTTGTCTTGATAAATCCCCAGTCTCATGTGATGCTTGAACATGTTCCCTTCCTAGGCTGATGGACGCACTAACATCCTGCTCCAGCTGCCAGTCTTCTGGTGTGTGCAGGGATTGAATCAGTGCCCTGGACAGAGTATCGTCCAGTTCTGCCTCAATGCTCTGAGCGTGACCCTGCTGAGAACAAGCCTTCTGTGCCTTCTTTTTGGAGTCTTGGGTCACTTCAAAGACATGATGTCATCAGCATGATCCATGGTTCATCCCAGTCCTATCAGCGTTTGTGTATGCTGCTTCTGAAAGTACTCTCTTGTAGCGGTGTTTCCTGTAAGGGGTGATGGAAGTGGTCAATGAGACTGATTCTGGATGCAGGGGAACCTGCCAGATTCCAGCTGTAGCATCCAGCTTTGTAAAGATGGTCAAACCAGCAAGCTGGGCCAATGTTTCATCCACCACTGCTGATAAGATGAATCTCAGCAGACATGTTCATTCAGATGAGTGAAATCTGAGCATATTCTGATTCCTCCATTTGACTTTGATGCCACATTTTCTGCACACCCCTCAGTGGCCTCCTGTATAAGCACAGCTACCCCCATCTTCACCATCCTGTCAAGTTCCATGTTGTTATTGTCGTGTAATGGCAGTCTTATCTGTCTAGGAAGTGACAACATAGGGTTAGGTTCTCTCTGTTTTATTTTGTACTCTCTACAGCTGTGACCTGTGATTGCTGGAAACCCAAGCGGGAGTGGAGGGTGATGAATTTCTGTCCTGCATACACTAGCTGTGTTTTGTCCTTGTGTTTCATAATGCATTTGATTTGACCTTTCAGCGGTTCACTGCTAGGCCCTCATGATGGTATTGTTGCTTTGTCAGGAGGACCGTGCGTTCATTTGAGTAAACCGATGCTGGAATCTCTTCAGTACCCGTATCCAGTGTCAAAGAAATGTTAAGACCATTCACTCAAGTTGTCTTTCCTTGTTTTGGGTTCAGAAAAAGAGAGTTGTCACCGTCCTCTTCAAGGACAGTCCCCACTATAGCTCAGCAGAGAGCTACAAATGTCTCCCTTTTTGCATTTTCTGCAGTCTGCTTCACATGATGCACAGTTATCCAGGGAGTGAGCTGGGATCCTGCAGCGTTTCTGTCATTTTAATGTGTCTGACTGTCCTTTTCCGTAGGCTGACTTTCCTGTCTGGTATTTGTGAGACTTGTTTTTGAATTTTAAAACATTCACATTAGCCTCTTTCTGTTCTGTGCTATTTGCACCTCACACTATACAGTAGATTGTTGTTTCTTGACGTCCATGTTGTTTTAGTTACTGCCTTTTCCTCAGTTACTTCACTGTCCGTCTGCAGTTTTTCTGATAGACCGTTATCCCTTATGCCTATAACGAACCTGTCTCAGATCATTTCCTCCTGCAGTGGGCTATAATGACAGTGTTCTGCTAGTTTATAAACTGCAGTGATGAAGTGCCCCTGCTGATTCCCCTGGTTCCTGGGATCTTATGTAGACACGAGCTTTCATAAATGACGTTATACTATATGTTCAGTGTTGGCTAGAGGACTGTGTGTCTAGTGCGTCCACTTCTGGAAACGAAGGTCAGTCGAGACGGAATTCATCCACTTCTGAAACCATGTCTGTATTACAACAACCGCTTTTATTATCAGACACACCCCTTTGCTCATCTTGTCCATCCACTATATCTTTCCTACCTAACCCAACACGTATTGGTTCCTACTACACATCTGCTCCTGCTAAACAGCCTGAACAAGCTACAGGGAACCACCTTCTTGTAGACCCATTTCCTGCAAAAGTAAACTAGTCCATTGTGGACTGGGCAGCAGAGGAGGAGGCTTGGTGGTTTGATCTCTGGTTGCTGATTGTAAGGAGTCAGGTGAGATGATTTGGTCATCTGGTAAGAATGTGTGCAGTACGTTCTCCACTCTCCAGGGCAGATCCAGGACTCTGATGGAGAGATTCTCTCTGAAAGCTGGTCTAGGAAAGCCCCAGATAGATAAACAAAAGTTACTTTAACTTGAGCAAGTCAATAAATACAACATTCTCAGAAAACAACCTGCCATTTATTAGAGTTTACTCATTTAACAGCTGAAGCTTAATGATTACTCTGTAACTGGTTAGCTTGTTAAACTCAGTAGCATCTTCTGTGTGACCTTATTTGTCACGTTGTTGTGGAATATTTTGTCTGCACTTAAACATCTAATCCAGTCTTAGGTCGTACAGTTCCAGCAGGATCAGAAATGTTTTTTTTAATGACATATCTTATCCAACTCTCAGAAGGAAGCTGTGGGTTTGAAGTGAAATCCATAGCAATTATTACAATTTGAGATAGTAAACAAAACAACAGTCAGAGGTCTAATCTGTCAGACTTCTGACCTGCTGCACCAAGCACAAAGCTACATCTACAAGCTCTCTGATAAGTACACACATGATGAATGTAGAGGATGGACAGAAGCTTCTGTCTGTGTACTCTGGTATCTCGTCACCGTCAGGCTAAAACCTCATATCTCCATTTATCATAACTGTCATGTTTTTTCATAAATCAGCTCTATTGGTCAGCTGTTGCTGGTTTTATGGATGACTTTTCAAAGAAGAGTGTCAAAATGTGACTTGAGATAATCTTGTTTTGCCTGACAGCGATGATATTTAACATTATGGGGCCTGGGTTCTGTCATAAACTGGATTAGGACATATTTACAATAATGGTGACTTACAAGGGAATTATACAACTTTATCATCATGTATTAGAAACCATTAGAGTCTATAAATTAAACAGTGTGGGACTGAGAAAGAGGGAGGTTTCATTTATGTTCTGTGGGTTGATGTTCGAGTCTCTAATTTCACCTCTCATTACTCTCACTAATAGAATCCTCTGTTTGAGCTACATTTTATGCCTCCATCACATTGAAAAGCTACAGTTAATGTTTGGAAAAGACTGGCTCTTCATTTATTTAGAGAGTCTCCCTCAGAGTCGGGCTCTTCATGCCTAACATTCCCTGATGTTCCTGTTCTGTCTTGTGGTTTTATCGCTGGTTTTGATCTTTTTTCCAGGCTTTGTTCTTTGTCAACTCTTTGTGATGTTTGTATAAAGTGCCTCAGAAACAATTGTGGCTTTTAAGGGAAGATGAGAGCTGACCTCCATGTTTACCTCGTTTCCTTTCATTTCAAAAGCACAGTTTGACAGAAAGTCCACTTGAAGACGTGTTTGATTGACGTGTTTCAGATGACGAATGAGCAGCAGGGTTCAAATGAGAGAAGGCAATTCACTGACTCAGGATTTCACAACTCCTGGCTGTTAGTCAGACAAAAAGAAAAAAATGAAAGGAGGATAATCTCTGTGTCCTAATAAAAATGTTATTTTTAACCAGCGTTTGAAAATGTAGCAGGTCATGCTGGAACTAAAATCTATTTTATGTAAACTAATTGAAACATTTGCAGTTCCCAGTAATCGACATAGACACGCTGAAATGAATGAATTATTTAAGCTGATGCACAGATAATAAGGATTTCCTTGATGTAAAAAGTCGACCTGCCTCTACTTGAAGCTGTAATAACTTCCTCTCACATCACTGTGGAGGGTTTTGTCCGTCTGTTCTGTTTAAATTCAGCCACATGGAGTAGATGTTGTTCTGGGTTCTTTGCATGATGTGTTGCTTTTTGAGATCGTTGAGCCTCCATCATGTTGTCAGACAGGTTCTATTGAAGTGATTTATTAACTCTACTGTCTGGCAGTGATCAGGGCTGGATGTGGTGAATTCAGCTCTCGGAATAATGTGGTTTTTCCACAGTTAACTCATGATTTACTAAAGGGAGACAATTACCTTTTCACATAGAGCCAGGTTGGTTTAGATTTGTCCCCTTAATGAATGGAATCCTTAATTTAAAACAATCTTTTGTATTTTCTCTGGTTGTCTGATTGTGAAATGGGTTCACTGCAGACTTCCTGATGATTTAAGCAGATGACTGAGTTAGGATGAAGCAAAACGAAGGAGGGGGGTTTCCTGTTTCAAAACAGAAAAACACACCTGAGGGAACATTCTCTGTGTGTGATTAAACAGTTAGTGTTGAGTCACGCCTGCAGGCACGTCAGTTGTTTTGAGCAGTTTGTTGTGTTTTCTCTAATCCCGTAACGCAGCCTCGGGTGTCCTTTAAGACACAAGTAAACAACGTTTCTGAGTTTTCTGGAAGTTATGACCAGCACTGAGGTTCACCCGCTGTTTATCTGTCTGGTACGTGTCTGTGCTTGTTGATCACCCTTTTTTACTTCCCAGAGTGCTTCATGGTCTATAGACAGCAGTATAACGGGCTGTAATTACAACTCATTTATTTTCACAGCTTGGCCCTCCAACATGAATGTGCTTTACTGGCAGGATGGTTGTTGGTGATACAAAGATCAACAGAAGGGATTAATCTCCTGCCTGTTTCTCTTTCATCCTGTAAAAGGCTCATTAAGGAGCGCTCTGGAGCACCACCCACCTCGTGAGTCTGAAACATGCCTCTTGTCTTTATAAGGCCGGGTTTACAGGACGTGATGTTTACATGGAAGAACGCTGTGTTCTTTTTTCATTCATTAAGAGCTTCCTTGGCCATAAACTGAAGTCAG
This sequence comes from Callopanchax toddi, assembly GCA_006937965.1. Lineage (NCBI taxonomy): Eukaryota > Metazoa > Chordata > Actinopteri > Cyprinodontiformes > Nothobranchiidae > Callopanchax > Callopanchax toddi. The sequence goes on along the minus strand of SSNR01000101.1, from coordinate 53,939 downwards.
ATCAGATTAGTTTTGTAATCAAATCATCCCAAATTCCACCTGAAGACATTGATAACGCAGTTATTCTGATGTTTATTGATATTTGTGTTCTAAATATAAGATATAGAAGTATATATTTATCACGAGGGATTGACACAACCTTTAGACAGAAAACCCTGGATCAGGTCTTGTTGTATATGATCGACTTTCTGGACTTGACACCTAAGTTATAGGCTGAAAATGACACTAAAGACGTTCTAAAGTTCATTTAATGTGGTTAAAAGTCTGGAACAGAAGTAGAAATGTGAGACTTTTAAAAATCTAATTAAAGACCTATCATTTTCTACAGATCCTGCCATCCATGTCTGAGTTTTAAACCAAAGTAGCTTTATAATAAACAATGGATTTGTTGCTGTTTTGATCAAATCTTGAACATGCTGTTATGTTCAACAAACAGATTTCAGCTCAACATCTGTAAAATTGACTGAATGAGAGTTTTTCTGTGCTTTGTAAGGTCAATATGTTGTGGTAGCCATCTTGAATTGAGTTTGCTCTAAAGAACAATCAGGATGATCAAGGAAACTTTATGAATTTCATTAAAATCCATTCAGTGGTTTGTGAGATTCTTTGAAGACAAACAGAAGTACAGTCAAAAACATTTTTGTTTGTGGTAAAAATTCAAAAAAACAAACAAACAAATGAATGAAGTGTTAATGTTTATTTAGTAAAGCAATAATAATAACTCTTATTTTTTATATGATCCAGTCTTGCTCCACTATCCTGCATGTTTTAGATGTTTCTCTGCTCAAACTTTTAACCAGTGGCTGATTAAAGCCTGGGTCCCACACACGATGTGAGCGCCGCTCCGTGTAGTGCCTTGAATTTGAGAAGAAACCATTGTAATCAGATAAAGTAGTCCCTCTAGGTCCGCCACGTCGCGTCCCAGATGCGCAGGTCTCCGCTGTGGCGCTAAAGATATGCGGCGGTTCTATTTTCTGAGCCGCGGCGCGTGTGTCATGACATGATGCAGAAATTATGACAATAAGCTGAACTGCTAGTACAGCAAATATAAACCACCAGTACATGGATGAGGAACGTTTCATTGTGGAATATTTATGTAATTGAGCTTTTATAAACAGACTATTCCTATAAATAGCTCATTTACCCATTGATGAAGGATTAAAAGATAATCCCACAAAACGCGATGGTAGTTTTGATCTAACAGATACGCTTCATACTTCCTGTTCTCAGTTGCCACGAGATATTGTGACTATTGCGTGATTTTGCAAGTTGCGTTCAACGGCGCTCCGCTCCCAGGGGGACTAGTAAACTCGCCTCAGACGCGGCGCTACCACGGAGCGGCGCTCACAGATTGTGTGGGACCTGCAGGCTTCTGCAGGACTTGAGGACATGATGAAGAGTTACCTGACTCATTAAATCAAATCAGGTGAAGCAGAGTAACATCTAAAACACGGCTCACAGGGACCAGGATTGGACAGAAATATTTGCATTACATTTTAATATCACAATAATGAGACTCCTGTACTCATCTTTATTTAACGTTTTATCACCGTAGTTAATCATTACAGTTGATAGAGTCATTAGAACTTTGTCAGAGATGATCTTGGACAATAGGAGTTGATATAAAGCTCACTATTAGTACTTTTTCACAACTGCACATTTGCATAACCATTTGACGTGTTTTGATTCTAATGTAAAAGGAGTCTGAACACCTGAGGGAACACACTGTATCATTACAGGGAGGACTCCTTGTGTTTTATGGCTGTTTTGAAGCTTTTACCACCCAAACCTCAAATATGAGGTAAAATGCTTCCTCTTTAAACACACGTAACTCAGCACCCTTTTCTCCAGGAGGTGCTTCTCTTTTTACACTGCTGTTCATTCAGTGTAACTCCAGTGTGATTCTCCAGTGATCAAACTTTAACTCTCCACAAGGTCTGAAGGTTAGCATCAAAGAACCTGGAACCAAAGCATGTGTCTGAGCTGAAAACTGATTCTAATTGAGATTTGTTTGTTTTTTTCATTCATGTCTACAGCTTCTGCAATAAATGGTCAGAGAAATAGCCCAACTATTAACTGAAATCTAGTGTTTGAAAACTTCTTTCTTCATAGTTTTTAGCTTACATTGTACAGCAGGTGAAGAACCTACTGAGCTCTCAAGAGGACACAGAAGAAAACTAAATTAGAAATTGGGCATGCTTACTCACCAGATACTATCTAGCATACTGGTGCACACTAGAAATCAGTCTTCAGTTTTTTTCTCCAGTGTCCTGCTGTGGCAAAAGTGGACAATTCTGGACCTTTAGAGCCATACCCTGCAGGTTTTAGGTGTCTCTTCAACACATTTGATTTTTGAATCAATGGGTGTTTAAGAAGCTTCTGCAGGATTTGAGGACACAGGTCATTAAACCCTTTGAATCAGGTGTGCTGAAGCAAAGAAACATTTAAACATGCAGGATAGTGACGTTCAAAGACTGACAGAGGTCATTTTTTGAAGTTTCCAATATGGTTAGTTCAAGTGTAGAATTAATGCCTTTATTCATAGCAGTTTATGTGGCTTTATTTCATAAATCTTTACAGTTATTTAAATTTCACCAGCAGCTAGATGTAGCACTTCTGTCACGTCTGGCAGGATTCTCTCTATATTAATATTTGCAATGTGAATTTATTGTGATTGTAAAGTTCATAAGATAATGTTTCATTCATCACTGAGACACTTTAAAAATACGGACTTTAGTCTTGGCCGCTATTTCTCCAAACAAAGGCCATTCAGGCGGTTATTAGAAAGTAATTATTTATAACTTCTACTCAGAAACACAATTAAAACTGCTGTCGTTGCTGCCTCTAATTTAGTTCCCTCATAGGCAGGAGGCTCCGCCCATCCTGAGCCTGGTCCTGCTGGAGGTCTCTTCCTGTTAAAAGGGTCACATCAAGCCAACCTGACTGATCTGCATTTTATAACAAATCTAATTTGATTACAACTGAATTACGTTTAGTGGAATCAGATGGGCTGGACCTGGACCTGAAATGGTTTGGGTTTGCTGATTTGTTCAGCTCTTTGAGGTGAACTGGAACTTTATAAATAAATAAATAAATAATAAATACATTCCTTAAAGTTAAACGCTGTGATTTAATGATGTCATCATTTTTCAGACTCATTCCCCTTCAGATAGACAGCTTTCAGACCTGATGTTCAACGTCTCATTATGTATTCAAATCTCTTAATTTTTCTAATGTACTTTCACTTGTTGAATGATACATGACTAACAGGAACATGTTTGAACCAGACATGCTGATTTTAACCAGTGAGCAGGAAGTATAAATACAGAGGGAGGACAACAGCAAAACATTATTATCATCTCTTAATAAAGGTTTGATTTATAAAATCAAGGCACAGTTATTTGGCGGTGTTCTGCTGACATTGGTCGATGAGTGTTAATGTGCAGTTCAGAGTGTTACTGATGGGCTTCAGGCTACACTTATCTCAGTCCTGTTGTTTTCGTGGCACCAGATCTTGAGGCCTCTGTAAACTATCCTTGCCTGCAGATATGTTTGCAGCTTTTCTGTGAAAATACAAAGTTCATTGTGTCCCTGTGGCCTCTGCAGGTCACAACACATGATTTGAAGCTGGATGAGGTCACCCACTTCCTGCTGATTGTCAGGGAGATCAGTGTGGCGGCCATGATAAACTTATCCAGGAAACCGCTGAAGACTGGACGTGTTGAACGGAGCCAGCAGCGCAGCCACCTGGGAACGTGGGGAATGGAGTGGGAGTCATAATGACGCTGATACGTATCCACACTTTGAATTTACAGCTCTTTGGATAGGTCTGTATGATTTGAGTTTTTTTAAACAATGCAAAGGCAGCAGGAATAGTCGTGTGTCATAACCTCCACTTTCTATTTCAGGTCCTTAACCGTGCAATTTTCCTCTCCTAAAACAAAAGCAGCTTTATGTGGTTCTGATTGCTTGCCTGAGTGAGGCCATTCTCTGTCTAAATGCAGCACTGAGCCACCTGCCTCTGCTACGCATGGCCACCAGATATTAATTATAAAACCCTCCAGAGTGAGGCCACGTTCCTAAAAGAGGGCCAAGGATAAAGGAGACTTAGTACATTAAAGCCAGGCTCAAGGACGATCCTGAAGATGGCCGAACTCCCATCTCTGGAACCTTGTTGACTCAGGAACGTATTACAAACAGCCCCTGGAACGACATGTGGAATAAACAGAGTGCATAAACTGAACCAGATGTTGCTGCAGCTACGAACCAGAGCGCTCTGTGATCCAGGTCTGGGTTGGGCTGATCCCCACAGCGGAAAAGCAGACTCAGATTTAGGATTTAGCAAAACAGTTTGCTTCCTGTGCCTGACCTTTACTCATTCTAAGGCTCCTTATTCAGCAGTGTAGGCTTTTCATCTGAAAAGTATCAACTCACAGAGAAACCTGATGTGTTCACATCAGACCAACATCTCCATAAAGCCGCAGCTGTGACCTCAGGATGTTTATGTGACGTCAGCCTGGATCAGTAAAAGAGTCAGAGCAATGTTAGCAGCTCAGGAGCTAATGCTGTAAAGCTAATGCTATCATCTCAATGGGCTGACTAGTTGGAGACACTAAATATGCACACGGAATTATTTACTGAATAAAAGTGATCTGCAGTCTGTGAAAACCTAGAATTTTGCAGGGTTTTTGGATTTAGAAAACATATTTGCATATTGTAACATGTATTTACAGAACCAAAGAGTAATTTATGGTAGACAAGACAATTGCTTTTAGAAGATTTCTGGCGAAGGTTTGTATTTTATTCTATGAAACGGCACAAGCAGAGACAACAAGGCCTGTTCCTGAGACACGTTAATGGAAGGCAGTAAATTCTGAGTTGAAAACTTTGATGGCTGCCTTGGCAGAAGAAACATGATTTTGTTGTAACTCAAAACTTGGACTGGGGGAAGTCTGCAGAGCCAACATCTTAGTGAGATTAGTCTCCATGGCCTGTGTGTATTTTCACAGAAAACAACAGATTTTCACATTCCTCAGCACCATTTCTTCATCCGACAGGCATTATGGCTTCAGCCTGGCGTTGTTAGATGATGCAGGACTCTTTCCTCCTGGGTGAAATCTGGCTGGGGTTTTTTTCTGTTCCCATGATGAGGTTAGGAGCTGAAGAGAACATCCAGTTTGTAGGGGCTTGACGTGACCCACCCTTTTCTTTTTGGAAGGAAACCACTTCCATTCTGTCCAAATTGAGACTCACCGCAGCTCGGAGCCTGCTGTTACACAACCAGCCCTCCCTCATGCTCATGTTCGGGACATGTGCAGCACTTTCTGTGGGTCAAACCTCAGCCTCCAAACCCACAGGCTATCTATTAGCCTCAGAGGGAAGCTGTTTGCTTGTGTTCATTTGTGGTAGAGAAGTTTAGCTCTGTCATCAGGGTTCAGTATGTGTGTGATTCACATGGCACTGTGGGTAAAATGATGATCCTGATGTTGACAAATAGATGTGTACTTTCTGTCAATGATAGAAACATCTAGACTCTAATGAATCACCATTATTTGTAACATGAGTCTATTTGTTTTAAAGAGGAGAGCCCCTTTGTAAGTCCCAAACCAACTGGTCCCAAGGTGTCCATTTTTTCTTTTCTTTGCCATTTTCTGTCCCTTTTCCCAGTGAATTGTGCGTCTCCTTATGCTGCCTCATCAGCAGTTCACTGACTCCTCATCCACCTCTAGTGATGGGAGTTACAGCGTTTTCTGGCTCATTAGACATCTCCTTCCTGCTCAAGGGTCAGCTCTTCTGGCTCCCAAACATTTCCTCATTTAGTACCAGGTGAACTAGCTCCGTGCCGACTAAAAGCTGTGCATTAAAACCATTAGGTTATAAAAGAGGGTGTTTGATAATGCAATGGAACCTCAGCAGAGTGTGATGTGGGTGGGATGAGGGTCAACACCTCCGTATCTGAAACCGTGGTTCTCAACTGAAAAGGAGTGGATGAATGTCCTGTTGGCAGGAGGCCCCCAGGCCGACCCAGGACACTCTGGAGAGATTGGATACAGTAACTGGCCTGGGAACACTTTGGGGTCCCACCGGACCGGAGGAGAGAGGACAGTCTGGGCTTCGCTACTGGGGATGCTGCCCCACAACCCTGACCCAGGTAAGTGGAAGACAGCAAGGTGAGTCGAGACGATCTGCTAGGTGTCTCCCACTGCAGCCTTTTATAATATGATGGGTTTATCCTTGAATTGTACGTCACCTGATTGGTTGCCTGAACAAAAAATCCAATGTGAGCTGGTGTTAGAGGTACACTAAGACGCCTGTAGTTACCATGGTGATTCTTCTCGTCTTACCAGTATACGGATAACTAGTATACATTTAGTATATTTCCCAGTGTTGATGAGTTATTGCCTGAGTTATACTGAAATCTAATTAATGGTGATTTTCTCAGTTTTTTTCTACTTTTATGCAGCTTTTTTCACTGTCTGAATATAATTTTCTCCACCAAGATCTTAGCAGGAAGCTAAGATCATGTTAGTTCCTGATGAAAAAACTTTTTAAAAGTGTTTTAAGATTTTAATGATACATTTCTGCCAATAAATACTGTATCAGTCTGTCCATTAAATGTCAAAATCCAGCCTCTTAAAGTTTAGATTGTTATTCATTTTCAACTAAGCCTTTGTAATAAAGCCTCATTCGTTGTTAGATTTTTACTGGTGATCATCTCATGTTGACTTAGGAGGAAAGTTTTAATGATATCTAATGAAGTCATTATAAATTAGAGCACACTTTAACTCTGTTTCATCCTGTCAAGAAGTTGTAATAAACCAAATTAAAGATGATACCAGCTAATGGAGGATAAACTTGAGACATGGAAAGTTATTCCATCTCAACAAGATCTTGTTGTCTAGACTAGAAATAGATTTCAAACTACAACTGCTAAAATATCATACATTGGATAATTGTTGGTTGAAATTGATTAAAAAGAGAGTGAAGTGGATGGCAGCAGCTAAGAAATCTGTTAAGTGACTAAAATAAAAGAAGGAAACAATAAAAGAGGTTGCATTTCAGACGGTTCTGAACCTCTACATCCTGAAAGGTTCTTTAGTAACCACCAGTCTGAATGACACGGAAACAAAAAACACAACTTTTCATGTTTGACACTAAAGAAATGAAAGAGATGGAAAAGTGTGGTTAAGGTTACTGAGGGGAATATCTTGTTAGTGCGCTCTAGTGACGCGTTTCCTCCTTGACTTCACTTGTTCGTCTCTGTGTTTCCCAGGAGGAGGATCTCACATTAACCCACATTAAGAAGGGCTCATTTGTTTGTTTACTACAGCAGCAACAGCTTTATGTTAATGAGCCTAAATGTGATTACAATCCTGTTACGCTCTGACCAAACTGGCTTCTTCAAAGCACCGTCCATTATCATTCCACAGTCCTGGTGCAAACCACAGAGCAACAAAAAGTAACAAGAGTCGTTTGGCACCCGGACATCTCTGTGCACGCTGAGGCTTTGATGGTTTCTGCCCACAGAGAACCAGATTCTCAGATAGCTGGCTGTTAAAGTGTTTCTATTTGTTTCCTGTAAGGTGGTGCAGCCGATGGAATGTCCCACTTGTGATTTAATGTGGAAATGCAGGGAAGCTAAACGTAAACAGATGTTTTCACAGCAGAATAAAGTCTGATATTTATCTGAAGTTTTGCTGAAGGAAAGTATTTTAAGTGATAAAAATCAAACAAATGTTTGGGATGGGATCTATTCAGACCTTCAAAATAAAAGCAGGATAATCCTCCACTTCATTCTGAGTATTTCCTCTGATGATGCATTGGTTTCTCATTCAGCGTCTCTGAGGAGCATCTTTTAAATGTTAGTTCAACAAGTCTGTGCCTGTGTCTCTGTTGCCCTGATAGGAGTTTTATTTGTGTGATTATCAGACTCATTAGGATTTACCCAAATGAAGCTCCTGCTTCTGTGTTCATAATGGTTTTTATTAAAGCAAACATAAATAAAGCTAAGGGTGTGTTTAAGGACCAGTCAAGATAAATGTCAGCATTTTGAGCTTACAGCATTGATTTATGGGTATTTCCATGACACAAAGCTATTTTAGTGTGACCAGTTGAAAAAGAAAAATGCAGGTGAGTGTAACTGTGAGTGAGCAGGATGTGAGGAGGGCTGTGAACAGGTCACAGCCTGTCCTGCATTTAGAGGGATGATCATAAGCTGACACAGAGGAATGTCTCCATGTAGAGCGTGAAATCCCTGCAATGCAATCTGTTGTGTGCACTCAAAACACTGACCCAGAGAGGAAAAAAGGTCCAAATTTAAAAACATACACAGTAGCAGGAAGGAAAATCCTAAACAAAGTGGGGATTATATATTTTATGTTCAAGCTAAAGGTAAGAATACTTTCTTTTTTCATCAAAACAAGGAGAAAAAATCATTTGGCTACAGAGTGAGTTGTACTTTTAGATGCACACAGACTAAACAAAGTAAGCTTTGGTTTTAGAAGTGCTAGTAGGAGGATTTTATTACCACCAGACAAAGCCAGGCTTGCTGTTTCACTCTGTTTTCAGTCTTCATGCCAAGATAACTCTGTGGCTTCTCCTTTATTTATGGTAGCAACAGCCTCATATGGCTACACCTAAATCTGAATGTATACCAATGCATCTGGAGAAAGTAAAAAATATATATGATTAAAGTTATATGAATAAGGAAACCCAGCGATAATCCTTCAAATAAAGTAAATAATACATTATTAAAGTTATTGAGTCTATTCATGAGAAACTGTGAAGCGTTTATGAGAAATGTATTTGTTTTTCATATTTCAAACATAGATTTTTTTAGAAATAGCTGCAGCTGCACATAAATATGAATCTCTTCAAAAGGCTCAGTAAATTTGTGCTGAAAGCCCAAAGTTAGTCCCCTCTATGTCTGTCCTGTGACACTGGATTTATGGAGGATTTTGTACATATTTTTTATACCATCCACTTCAAGCACAAATTGCTGCTTCTGCAGGAGCGGTTTGACACTGCCTATAAAAAGTATTCACCCCTTTGGATGTTTAACCTTTGATTATTTTTATAAATCAATCATGCATAGAAAAAAATTACAATGCTATACCAGACGGGGGGGGGGGGATTGATTATAAAACAAAAATAGTTTTTCTGGAGATAAGAGGATATTTCTATGAACCGTGTCAGCGGCCCACAGTAATTCAGACGGTATACAAATGTGGGACATTTACATTCTTCAGTTGCAACAAATATTGACTCTGCATACATACACTTTCTGCAGCTGTCATAAAAAGCATTTAGGTCTTTTGAAATGATTGTAATTATAGACCAGTAACCATAGAAACATCTGACAGAAAAACCTAAAAATACTGAAAGAGTTAATTTGGTCAAAACCAACATGTGTCATTCTCACAACCTCTGGCAACAGCTGCTGTACACTGATAAATAATAACCTCAGCTCTACGTACTTTAAGGTTGTCTTTTCTTAGCTATAATGAATTTAGATTTCATTTTTTTAAAAGTCTTCAAAGTGGCTCAAAATATACAGGCTACTGTAGATGGGTCTTTGAGTGGAGAAATGTCCAGACTTCAGTCATGGAGGCACAAATCTTCTCAACCTCAGCTGCTTCAGATTTAACCTTTAACCCGGGGGCCGCCCTCGGCCTGCTGCTGTGGAGTTGATGGTGGTATTTAAGAGCTGGAGCAAGCCCCTCTGGATAAGGGGAATGAATCATGCACATGCTGCAGGAGGAATGTCACAATCCAGACGGTCCTGAGTTCCCCTCGAGGGATTTCAAGGATTCCAGCACCTGTAAAATGTGCTATTCAGAACAGGACTCAACCCTCCATAAGTGAGTTTGCAGGCAGAAATCTGCAGGATGTCAGATAAATATTACTCAATTTATACCACAGAGGGTTTTTTTTTTTTTTATAAGTCTTCTAGCAGCTGTCAGTGCAGTTTAATATGTTTAATTTTTTGAAAAAGTGATGCCAAAATGAAGTCTAGAAGTCAATACCTCCTTGAGCTGCTGACCAGCCTTTTCTTTCTTAAGAACAGTGGGCTGAAATCAAAGCAGAAGAGTCTGTGAACTTCACAGGATGTCGAGGCTGCAGCTGTTTGATGTGCTACACAGTTAAATCCCTGTCATCGCTGCCTGAAGCCCAGACGGCGTCCTGGTGTCACATTTCATAATCTTTGTGGGCAAAACCTTTGAAGCAGCTTTACTTGTGTTTTTTTGAACATCAATGCAGAATCTGATGCTCCTGATAAGTCTAAACTGTCAAAACTCACAGATAAAGTTCAGGGTATTATGTGGGAAAACACATTCAACTTTTTTGCAGACAAACACTTTTTTGAGCTCCAAATAAATCATTCTGCTGCTGTAAATACTCACAGGAGCATCACTTTACGTATTGATCTTGATCTAAACGCAGCCCAGTCTAACATACAGTATTGTTATTGCTCATCACTGGTGGAGTGGGTGGGTTTGGGGAGGGCCACAAAATGCACTTAAAACTTAAAAGAAAGACAACAAGCATTGTGTGAAATTTAAAATACAATCCTCAAAAATAAATAAACTCCCTGAAAACACATCAGATCTCAATTGTAAAATGAATCCTGCTGGATCTCCATCCAGATAGTGAATGTGTTAGGAACTAAAAACGACACCACATCATTTGATGAAAATGAAAATGATCAACCCACAGAGGATTCATCTGAATTCACCAAGTAATTTAAACTGAAAAACTGCAACAGGTTACTTCAATCAGCTGAAATGTCATTGCAGCAACTCTAAATGGTCCTCAGTAGTTTGAACGGCAGCCTGACAACATCAGGGCTCCTAATTAAACGACTGGGCGAACAAACTGATTTGTTCTCCTCCCAGCTCCTGACCAGGACATCACTGAGCTCCTGGACAGTCTGAGGACAACCCGGTGAACTTGATGGACCTAATGAGCTTGATGAGCTAATGGCTAATGGAGATGGGTTTTAATTTTTGCATCATTTAAAAAGCACTAAGCAGTTAGTTAAACGAACAGTCAGCTTAATCCAGTATAGCATCTGCCCTGCTCACCTCCTGACCCGCATCCCCCCCCCCCCCACACACACACACACACACACGTCTTTATAAGATACCTGCAATCACACGGAAATGCCAGACGGACCGTCGGTGGAGCAACACTCACAGTAACCCCTGGCTGCATATTAAAAGTGATTTATTTAATTATTAAGCATTATAAAATATAAAAAATTGGTAGCATTAACAATTCATAGGTACCAGGAATTGGTTCAAATGCGAAAGGTACCTATCCCAAGGGGGATTGGGGGTGCATGAACACATAGAAAGGGGTGCGCGGCTGTTTTACAGCATTCAACTTGAATGATTTTTGAAAACAAGACTTAGATGCAGAAGTTTGATTTCATTGGGGATATTTTTCTCTTCCACACAGAGTCACAACCATACACTATGCACACAGAGTATTAAATATCATAAAATTACACAGAAAACAACTAAATTAACTTTATTGTGATTAAAAAAGGAAATCAAATTGATTTCCAAGTCATTTTTGATCAAATCTACAACGATGTGCCACATGACCCCAGAGCCGTGCTCTCCCCTGGGTTAGTTCTGTGTGGGGGACGTTTATTTGTAGATCAATCAGGGAACAGAGTCTTGAGTCTCCATCAGCTGATCTCAGCTCCAAAACACTGTAAAACTCTCCATGAATACCCAGTTAGTTTAATGATCTGACCTCAGATCTGCTGAGTAAAGGACACAAGCGGCAGAGGAGAAGAACTAAAGTGTGACATAAACACTCACTTGAACCCCACCATTACTTCTGAGTCTCCTGCTTAAAATACATGTTGACAAACACAAGAGCCCTGCAATTAAAAGGCCTCTGCCTCCGACGGAGTCTTTTTTTTTTATTTCTTGCTGTTGAACATGTAATTTTCATGGCGATCGAAGCATCTGTCAGGCCGGCACAGAAATAGCTCCTCTCTCCTCCCAGCAGCTGCAGCTCTCCAGAGAAAAACACCAGAGTAATGGTTCCTTTTCCTGACACTTTGTTTCAAATATAAACAGGAAGTGGAAGCTGTGGGGCATGAAATCATTTTTAGGAGGTGTTGAAGCCTCCTTGATGGCTCTAGGATCAAAAACACTGTCTGTTCTACTTGCTGGATAAGTAGGTTGTTGATGTTTTTATACCCCTTAACGCTTTAACATCCATAGCTGAAGTGGTAAAAAGCAGAGGATGTCAGTGCATGGGAACGTCGTTGAAAAGCCATCATTAACCCTTTACAGGACACCATTATTACAGGATATAACCAGATTTGTTTCCTTTTGTAACATTTCATATTTTCAAGTAAATCAAGCTTAATGAAGGGACAATATATGGTACGTTCTCTCATCTGGAGCTAAACTAAATCCAAAACGAGTGTGAAAATGAAAGTTAGAGGAAAATGTTTTGCTATACGTACAAGTACTGCAGTGAATCAGTTTAGACATCAGTGGAGTTACCAAATTTGCCCAATAAAAGGTTAACAATTACATCATTGGCCCGATTACATCACCGGCCCGATTCCCACAGTTTCTCGTGGAGATGAAAGTTTCAGCCGTCTCCTCTCTCTCCACACCTGGCTTCAGTCTGCCTGCAGGTCCCTCAATATTGGCTATATCGACAACTTTAATCTGTTTTGGAAGCGTTTTTCTTTTTTTAGGCGAGATGGTGTTCACCCAAACCGACTTGGCTCACGCATGTTGACCGCTAACATCAGGTACGCTGTGCAGTCCTATAGATGTATATCTATGGTGGACTCCTCTACACAGACATGACTGTTTACATCCGAGTCATCTACACCTTCTGCAGCCTTCGGTCTCACCACCACTCCAAACGCCGTTGCCCCCTACAGTCCACCACATATTCAACCATCATCTATGTCTCTTCCCAGAGTCTCTGTCCCCACAGTTTCCTCCTCTGTTCTCAAACCAGAACATTTTCCTATTCCAGTCCATTTATCAACCCGCTGCCCTAATCACTCTGATCAGAGAGCCCGGAAACTCAACAGGTGCTTACGACCCATCCATCTCCAAGTAGCTAAGAAGAAAAATGACCTGCATCCTTCAGTTCAGTGTGCCCTGTTGAATGCCCGATCCATTTCTAACAAATCCTTTATCTTAAATGACCTGTTCACCCAGCAGGGCCTAGACTTCTTTTTTCTAGTTGAAACATGGGAACAAGATGGTAACTTTGTCCATTCTAATGAAATCTGTCCTCCAGGTTGCTCTGTGTTTACCACACCACGCCCCTCACGCCGTGGTGGAGGTCTGCTGTGGTCTTTAAGGACAAACACGCCTGTAGTCTGATCAACAGTGGCTGTTTCACTACTTTTGAATGTCAGATCATCAAAGCAGGGTTACAATAAGTATTTTACTGTGTTTTAATTTACCGACCTCCTGGACCAGCTGGCCCTTTTCTCTCTGAATGTTCAGATTTCTTATCATCCATGATTAAGCTGGAAAAGGTTTTAATTCTGGGTGACTTTAACTTTCACATTGATAACCCTGAGTGTAACACAGCAGCTGATTTCTTATCCATCACTGATTCTTTTAACTTTGTACAGCATGTATCAGGACCAACCCATAATATGGGTCACACTTTGGATCTAGTCTTCTCTCTGGGTCTAAACATCAATCAGCTACATGTTGAGGAGGTTCATGTGAGTGACCACAGCTGTGTTTTCTTTAAGATTCAGTCTAACGTTGATCCTGTCCCTCACAAACTGAGTTCATCATTAATCAGTCAGCAGCTGATGGTTTTTCTGTAA
>SSNR01000101.1:27175-38603 GCA_006937965.1 Callopanchax toddi | reverse complement strand
ACATCATGTCAGATACTACAGATCTGTTCTGTGGGGTACCCCAAGGCTCTGTTCTGGGTCCACTCCTGTTTTTACTATATATCCATCCTCTTGGACAGATCATTAGTAGATGTCACAATGTCTCCTACCACCTTTATGCAGATGACATTCAGCTGTACTGCTCCTTCAAGGACTCAGAGTTCTACAAACTGTCTGAACTACTGGAGTGTCTGTCAGCTACTAACTGGTTAGAAAATCACTTCCTTCAGTTAAACCCTGAAAAGACTGAATGTCTGATTGTTGCCCCTGATAGGACGGTCCCTCTGATCAGTCAACAGATTGGACATTTAAGTTCTGCTGTAAAGTCAAACCTGAGGAATCTGGGTCTTATTTTCGACCAATCAATGTCTCTTGAAGGTCACTCAAAACAGCTGGTCAGAAACTGTTTTTATCATCTGAGAAATATTTCCAAACTGAGAAAGTTGGTGTCAAAACCTGAACTGGAAATGGTTCTTCATGCTTTGATCTCCTCCCGTCTAGATGACTGTAACACACTTTTCACATGTTTGAACCAAAAAGCCCTTTATGGCCTTCAGCTGGTCCAGAACTCTGCAGCGAGGCTCCTCACTGGAGCAAACAGGAAAGATCACATCACTCCTATTCTGAGGTCTCTGACTGGTTACCTGTTAAATGTAGAGTTCATTTTAAAATCCTGACTCTAACTTTCAGGGCCCTACATGGTCAAGCTCCTCTTTATGTTACTGACCTGATAAAGACCTACGCTCCAACCCGAGTCCTCAGGTCCACAGACCAGAATCTCCTAACAGTTCCAACCTGAGTCCTCAGGTCCACAGACCAGAATCTACTAACAGTTCCAACCTGAGTCCTCAGGTCCACAGACCAGAATCTACTAACAGTTCCAAGGACCAGATTTAAAAGTCGAGGTGATCGCTCCTTCCAGTCTGTTGCACCTCGACTTTGGAATGACCTTCCTTTAGTTACGCTGTATAGACAGTCTGGACTCCTTTAAAAAGCAGTTGAAGACCCAATTATTCAAAACTGCTTTTAAATAACTCTTTTATGTTCTCTTGTTGTTGTTTAATGATTTTGATTTGTAATGATATTTTGTTTGTTTAATTGATTTTATTTGTTTTTTATCATGTTTGATTCTGTTTTCTGTGAAGCACTTTGTGATTTTTTCTGTGAAAGGTGCTATAGAAATAAACTTTACTTACTTACATCATCCTTCCAACCTCTGATAGCTTTAAACGTTGAAGTGTCAGTACTTTTCTCTGTATCACAGCAGAACAACTCTGATTGGTGATCAGTTTTCATTTTAAACTTTCTAAAACAATAAAACTCCAGTCTGCCTGTTTGTTTATACGTAGAAGGAGCCTCTATTTCAGGATCCCTCTGTGGAACAATGGAACGGCCCTGCCTCTTGTTTGCCTTGCATACAGACACAGACCAGGGCCAGGGTTTTCTTTCAGGCATGACCACATTTTTTCTGAAAATAAAGCTGCTGCAGACTGAAGGGGAGACACAACACAGCAAAGCTTTTTGTTTCTTTTATTTTTGTTTGAACCAGCATGTAATTATCTGGTCTGAGAGGAAGTGACACACACAGCTCCTAGATGTAAATACGGGTGGGCCGAGGGTGGTGTTGGAGGGAAAAATCACTTGGGTTCACTGTAATCATGGTGGAAAAACTTAAGTCACTAAATAAATCAAACTCTGTCAGGAAGAAATACAATGAACACACTGTAGCTAAAAAAGTCAAGACAACTAGGTCCTTTATGGCCTTTATGTTCATTTTAAAGAGCAAGCTGCAGGTTAAAGGCCCCCTTAAACAAATGCTTAGAGAAATTTTATAGAAACTTTTTCTGAATAAAAATTTACACAAATATAAAACTTATTTAGAGTTTTGGAGTCATTTTTGTGAGAAATTTCCATTTTTCTGCCAGACCGGAAGTGACGTAGAGAAGGGGTGGAGGACGCGTTGGAGAAAATGCATTTCAATCTGGGAACGCCTTGGAGTCCTGCTGGAGGAGCTGTTCCAGGTGGCTGGGAGAGGACGGCTAACCCCGCGACACGGATACGGATAGGCGGAGGGAGACGAGACGTAATTAGCAGATATTAGACAACAAAACTTACAATACACAGCTCTTGTTGGCGTATAGCTGAGCCCCTGATGGATCCGGTCTGGTCTGGTCTGATGCCTGCTACCGGCTGGGTTGAAGCATTGCTGCCTCGTTAGCCTCTGTTAGCTGCTACCAAGACCGTTGAGTTGAGTTGAGTCTCATTGGATGTTTGCTTCGATATCGAGCTCTATCATCGCTGGGATTTTAAAGTGCCTATGACTCCATATTTAAATCACTTTATATTAAACAGGTGTAATCTTTGATGCCTCTAGATTAGCGTTGCACCATTATAACTCAAAATACACTGTAATTATTTCCTAACGAGCGACTCAGAGATCAGAAGAAAGCGCCGCCTTCCGGTTCTGCTGGGTTTCTCCTTATTTGGCAGCCTGACACTTCTGCTGCAGCAGGGGGCAGTGTCCAGTAGGGGGCAGTGCCCAGTAGGGGGCAGTGCCCAGTAGGGGGCAGTGCCCAGTAGGGGGCAGTGCCCAGTAGGGGGCAGTGCCGTCGCGTGAAAGAGAAACGAAACTGAAACTAAACGCTACACGGTCTATGGTCAATGGCGGCGGCACTGCCTCGCTCCAGGTGTCGTGAACGTGCATGTGGGAGGAGAATTGACCATATAAGCAAGTCCGGATCACTATGACCTCATAGCGGGCTGGAGTGAAAAAAACTGTTTGAAACCTGGGTCTGAAATCTCGAAGAGCTTCTCACTGGCTGGACTAGGAGACAGATGGACGCCGTTTTTTGCTCTTTCTGGCAGGTTTAAGGTGAGAACTCAACGTTGCAACATGATAGATAAGTCAGAAAACATGGAAACTGATGTCATAGGCACTTTAATCCTCCAGTATGAAGTGGGCGACACCAGCGACCGACCGTGTTTTTCGTAGCCCAAACAGCTGTGAAGTCCCAGACCCAGGTTAGTCCGTTCTAACTGGTGTACTCGATGTCATGTCAGGCTGTGATTGTAATGCTCCACAAACACAATAATTTAGCATTTTAAAAAATGAACACACACTGACTCGATTACACAGCCTCTGCCAGAAAACTATCAACTCGCCACAGTGAGCTGAGAGCGAGGCAGCATCGTGGTGTTGCCAGATTGGACATTTTAAAGTAGTTTTAGCTTTAAAGAATCTAACACAATGATTAAAACAAGCATCTCTTACACAGATTTCACACAACAAAGGGCTCAAATTATCGTGGAATAATTGATCATACAGAGTGCTAAAATATCCTACAAAGACAATAATTAACATCTCACAACACTGTGCAGCGCCACCTAGGGTAGAACGCCCCTTCATGGCGTCACAACTGGAGATTTTTAAATAAAGCATTTTTAAAGCTTTGCTGAAAAGGGGAACTTTTGACTAGAAAAATGGTTTTAAAACATGTATTGTAAAACAAAATACCCTCAATAAACATTTCAAATAATATTTTTGGACAGAGTTTTATCTGAATTTAAAAAAACTAACCTACAACTTGCTCTTTAAGCTTTTAAAAATATGTTTGTTTGGAATTCTAAACTCATGTGTGTGTCCTAATGTTACGTTTGCATCCAGTCACTAGTAGGCACAGGTGTAACGATACACTGAAAACACATGAAGGGATCCTAAAGTCTGTTTGAAGAACCAACAAGCATGAACACAGAGGTGAAGCGTTGAGAAGTTTTATTTTTTTAAGTTTATTTTCAAAATGTTGATTTTACAGGGTTTCTGCAGTGTCGCAAAACGTTAAATTAAATTTTGGGCCTTAACATTTTTTAGGAGTTATTAATTGTCTTAAAATGTCTGAAAGTTTGAATTAGGAATGGATTTGAATTTTTCTTTTGTAAAAAGAGGCAGAATTTATAAGATTTTTTCTTCTATGTGCTCCATTTCATTTGAATGATTTGTATTATGTATATTGTTGTTCATAAATGTATATTTGAAGGAAATAAACAATATACATTTGAAACATTTTGATAGTTACATCTTTAATTTGCATGTTTGTTCATTCATTTTTTCCATTAGATTGTTTTAAACTTTCATATATTTTATTAATGAGCTTTTTTCTAAATTTTAGGAATAGAGTTTGTTAATATAAATGAAAAACTTTCAAATCATAATCAAGGAATCATAATGTTCTTTAGAAGAAGAAACTTCATGAAACTTGAAGGAGAATTTTAAAGTCCACTTTTAGTTTGTATTTAGTTTTACCAAACAGGTAAAGGAGTCTCTTATTTACATGTTTTTAAGGGATTTAGTTCAACTTTGTGTATTTGTACTGTTCTCTTTTATTAACACAACTTCTGGTCAGCTGCTGTTTTAATTTTGTTCTTTTTAATGTCATTTTTGGCTCTTTTTCTTATATATATTTAACCCAGAGCACCAGTGTAGTGTTTCTTCCTCTCCCCCCCCCCGGCTGACGTTGACCCAGCTCGGTCCTGCGTGCGTTTGCAGGATCAGGCGTCTGACTGAGGGAAAACAAAGCTCCTACCATTCCATTGTCTCAGAATCCTGTTGGTCTTTACTGATGAACAAATCATCACTACAAACCCAAACAGAGGAGTTTCAGTCTTTTCACCTTCTGAGTTTTAATGTTCAAACCACACAGAGGACAGAGAGGGGACACGGCAGCTCGGAGAACAAACGCTGCCTTGTTGAACGCTCACACTCCTCACACACCTCGCTGGCGTCCAGCCGCTCACAGAGAGAAGCTGGATCACGTAGCACCGTCCTGAATTTTTGTGGTTGAAGAAAAAAAATCTTCTGGCAACTGGACGGAGACTTTAATTCAGCAACAAGCTACAGCCTAAATGTTTCTACCTCCTCCTGAAGGCTGAGGAAACGCTCCAGTCTCTTATGTTAAAACACTTTAGATCACTTTGGTGTTTAGGTTTAAACAAATGTATTTCTAGAGGTTACAGTTATTGAATAAGGAGTTGAAAATGTGTAAACGTATTAACTCTGGGAATCTGATGAGCTGAAGCATTGTGGGAAACCAGACCTTAAAGGTTTCTATCTGTGTTTGTGGTCGGTTGCTCACCACTGAGGTGGAAGAAGTGACTCAGGTTTAAACGTTACAGAGACGGCCGATAAAGAAAACCTCAGTGAGTCAGTCTCAGGTCCTTTCTCTTCCCTACAGTCGGTTATTGGATCAATGGGTCGCCCACATGAGTGGGGAGTTATTCATGTTTCTGCTCCAATTCATTTAGCAGGTTTATTTTTTGTTTTCTTATGTAAACAAAAGGTTTTCTGGATTTATTCAAAGAATATTAAAGAATCCAGATCCAGGAGGAATCCGGCTCCAGTGACCTCCCTGCTCCTCCTGGAGGTATTTTCAGGTCAGAGAGGATAAAGTATTTCCAGTCATTTTTCCAGTGAGTTCTGGGTTTGCCCTGGGGTCTTTATTGACCAAAATGCTGTTTGTACAGGGTTTCTGTGTCTTTGAAAGTTTACTTGAATAGTTTCAGTTTTGGACCTTAAAAAATCTGAAATGCATCCAGATTTTGAGTTTTTAGTTGGGTGCTAAATGTGTTCATTCATTTTCCTTCCATCAGCTTGTTTTTAACTTTCATATATTTTGTAAATGAGCATTTTTATATATTGTTTTCATTTTAAGAATAGAGTTTGATAATGTGAATATGAAGACCATAAATGTTATTTAGGAAAAACTTTGGAATTGAGGAGAGGAATATTTCCTCGACATGCCTGTTAAACCTAAAGGAAGACACCCTGGACGCATCCTGGTCCGGTGCTTGAACCACCTCAGCTGACTCCTTTTGATGAGGAGGAGCAGCTCTGCTTTGAGCTCCTTCTGGATGAAGGAGATCCTCATCTTATGTCAGGCATGCTCATTTCAGCTGCTTGCATCCAGAATCTGGTTCTTTTGGCTATGTTCCACATCTAAGTGAGGGTTTAAACATAGACCAGCAAATCAAGCTCCTTGTTTACCACAACTCCCTAGATGCGTATTGTGAGAATGTGATGGGTGGAAGTGTTTAAATTGTGCATTAAAATTGGGCCACAGGACTGCAGAGGTGGTATTCCACACCTGTGACGTACCTGTAACCCAAAGCCCTGTGTGAGTGGTGATGTGATGGAGCAGAGGGAGGGAAACATCCGGGGATGGGGAGGCAAAACTGGGGGGACAAGCCCTCCCAGGGATGCAGCTCCCCCGCTGGCCCCAATAAGCACCCCCGTTCCCCAAATCCACCCAGTGCAGGGAGATCGCGGGCCCATCCGTCCAGGTCTGTGGCAGCAGCCCCACACAGAGCCCATGGCTGTTCTGAAGAAACATAATTGTCTTCTTGAAGTATGCAGGGTAGCCATGCTGAACACAAGAAGATGGAGAAGGAAGCGATGTAGGCCTCATGCGGCGAGCGGCACGAGCAAACATCCAGTCCTTCAACTGTCACAACATAGTGATACTGTCTTGAGAGTAGGGATGGGTACCTTTCACACAGGGTTAGGGTTAGAACACGTCATTTATCTCCCTCAGATATGTTCTCCCCTTCCTGCTAGGTCACCTCTCCTATTTTTAAATACAGCATGCACAACAAATACGGTAATTAAAATACGGTAATATGATTGTAGTGGGACAGAGCACAGACGCCCAGCAGTTGTCCACATTACAATCACAATGAACAAGCCCTGTCTCCAGTGAGAGAACTACGCTACAACATAATCTCTGTCACACACACACACACACACACTCAGCTCCTCCGACACATGCACGCAGCGACAGCAACACACACACACAATTGTAGCTTGCACGACACATGCACACAACATGCCCAGTGCTGGTGACACGGTGCACAGCATCAGCGACAGGTTATCAGGCTTAATCGCTGTCTCACAAGTTCTCATTAATGACAGACAGGTACAGAAACAAGGCACTGTTTCATATCACGTGAGTCGGTCCCTCAGTCGGTTCCACGGAATTCGGTCAGTGTCTTAAAAAGAACCGGATTCGGTACCCATCCCTACTTGAGAGGGCAGTTGTCCAGTTCTTGTCCTTCATTCGAATGGTTGGGTATGGAGTCGAGGGATTATTCTGCAGAAGAAGAAAAACATTAGTATATATTTAAGTGCCAAGTGGATTTTCAACAAATTAAAATCCCTCAAATGATGTGTTTTTTATGTTTTTTGTTGCAAAACGAAACAGTCTATTCTGATAAACTGGGAACATGGCCTCTACAGCCAACACAAATAATAATAATAATAATCTTTATTTATAAAGTGCCTTTCATACAGAAAAAACTGTAACTCAAGGTGCTTAACAAGTTAAAATGACCCCACATAAACCACATTCCCATCCCTCCCCCATAAAAAGCACACATACGCACGCACACGCACACACACACACACACACACACATACACATACACACAAAGGACATTGGGCTGAGCACAGATGAGCAGGTTCTTAGCAAACGCCATCAGAGGAGCCATCTGCACCAGCAGCAGCAGGTCAACAGCAGCAGCCAACGCACCGACACGGGGCGACCAGAGGAGGCGGGGCTGAGACCCCACCTCCACCTGGAGAACCAGGCAGCTACAGCTGACCACCGCTCCCGAGGCAGAGGGCTCCCTCAGAGGAAACACTGGAAGGAAGATTAAAATAACAAGTTAAAATATAAAATAACATAAGATAAATATAAGAATAAACAATAAAACTGTGATAAAACTAACTAAACACCTAAAATCTATTAGACTAAAATCAGCTAAAGGTCAGACTAAAAGCAGTTAAACAGACTAAAAGTAATTAAACACAATAAGTTAAAATTACACTAAAAGCATTTAAACAGATAATAAATAATAATCAGTTAAAAGCTAAAAAGGTGTGTCTTGAGCCTGCCTTTAAACACATGAACGTTCTCTGCAGCCCTGAGGTTCTCCGGCAGCCTGTTCCAGAGCTGAGGGCCATAATAATAAAAAGACGCCTCGCCGTGAGTATGCGTTCTAACTTTTGGGATGACAAGCAGACGGCTGCCAGAGGAGCGCAGAGACCGCAGAGGTTCATACGGTAAAAGCAGTTCTGAGAGATAAGAAGGCCCAAGACCATTAAGACACTTAAAAACCATTAAAAGAACCTTAAACTGGATCCTAAAACACACAGGTAACCAATGCAAAGACTTCAGGATGGGTGTAATGTGCTCCCGCCTCCTGGTCTTCGTCAGGACACGTGCCGCTGAATTTTGCAAGAGTTGTAGACCTGAGATACTCTTTTTGGGAAGACCAGAAAGCAGGGCATTACAGTAGTCCATTCTACTGGTGATAAAAGCATCAGCGTCTCTGTGTTGGCCCCAGAGAGAATGGGGCGGACTCTGGCGATGTTCTTTAGGTGATAAAAACCTATCTTAGTAATGTTTTTAATGTGAGGGATAAAAGTCAGCTCAGAGTCAAAAATCACGCCCAGGTTCTTCACTTGTACAGAAGGATTCAGAGACAGTGATTGTAGTTTTGGTCAAAGTTTCTCTCTCTGAGCCTCAGGACCCATGACTAAAACCTCAGTTTTGTCCCGGTTGAGCTGGAGAAAGCTACTGACCAATGACTGTTGTGGAAGTGTTTGATAAAACAAAAAGTTTGACTGGAAATATTCAAGGGTAAAAGCAATCACTGTCACATCCTGTGTCCCCTGGCGCCCCCTAGTGCCCTCCTAGCATCTTGTCTTGTGCTTTGTACTTGTGTTTCTCCTTTCTTGTCTCTCACAGGCGATCCTCATTGTTATCTTGCCACCTGTGCCTCGTCCAGTCATCACCTCCCTCTGTATTTAAGCGTACCTGTCTCGTCTGTGTTTGTCAGTTCCTGGTCATAGTCAGTTGTGTCATTGTGTTCCTGCCTTGTGTTTTCAATAAATACTTGGATTTCATCTGTGCCTGGGTCCTCTCTACTCTGCAAAATGTGACAATCACTCATATAAACATCAGACAAATGTCAAGAAAGCACAGCAGCACTGTTTCCCCTACATAGGCTTAGCTGTGGGGCTGAACCACAGCTGAATTTTGCTCCACGCCAACAAAATACTGAGAATGAAACTTGTGGCCAATGGCCATGCATTGCATTGCGTATTTACCTCTTCAAGGATGATGAAATCTTCAGTCTTCTCCTTGAAGATGGATGACAAGTGGAGAAGTGCCCCCTTGAAGTCAATTCCCAGGCCATACAGATGCAAATGCACTTCACTAAATTTTGATAGATATTAATGTGCAAATTCCCACGGACATGCTCTTGCATTAGTCACTGCACTATGGTAATTCTGTTCTCTTTGGAAGACCGCACATGAATTACACAATTGTTCCCCCCAATTTTTTTTAATGTGATCAAATCAGCATCTGTAATCTGGATCAACCAGCACAAACCCTCAGTCTAGTGAAAAGAGAGATAATAGATCACCTTTTCATGACAACTTATTAATTTGAATATTATATTTTGAACCACAGTGGTAAAGGGGTGTGCCGATTCACTAAGAATCGATTATTCGTGATGTGAAATGTTCCAAATGGATTCCAATTTATAGGTGCTCAAAATCAATTATAGTATTTATTTCTGTTTATATGTAATGACGGAAACATGAATGCCACCCGGACATTTTAGGGGACGGACCGCCGGAAACATGACAAGATGGCTTCCGCTTGTAGTTCAACTATGCAGCGCAAAATGTATTCAGTAGATTTAAAGGCAAGCATTTGGAAATATTTAGCTTTTTATAATAACATGAGCGGGAAAAGCCTGAGAAGACTTCCTCCTTGTCTAAGTTGCGTGAATCAAAGTCAAATATAATAATACATATGTGCGTCCACACCTCACCCGTTACCACTGACGGTTCAAGGAGAAGAAGCTGTCAGCTGTTGCTCCAAACCAGCCAATATTTGAGGAAGGATTCAAACACAATTCAGATCAATCTTTAGGTTTTGTTACAAAATCTAATCTACAAACTGAAACAATGCAATAAGATGAAAACGACCTCTATCAATGCCTTGTTTCTGTGTTGACCATGTGGGAATAACAATGATACTTAACATATTAACCATAAGTCAAATGTAGCAATAAACAACTGATGAAAATATCAACCAATACTTTACTTCTTGTAGTATTATTATCAGAAAGGTACAGAACACACTTACCTGGTCTCATGTACACACTCAGCATAAAAGAAT
Organism: Callopanchax toddi; assembly: GCA_006937965.1. NCBI lineage: Eukaryota > Metazoa > Chordata > Actinopteri > Cyprinodontiformes > Nothobranchiidae > Callopanchax > Callopanchax toddi. The sequence continues at coordinate 28,341 of SSNR01000101.1, read as the reverse complement.
CAAACTGATCAGGCAGACGGCCACTTCACCATAACTCTGCTGAACCCTTGATTTCTAATACAGAAAAGATCTGCTATTGGCTGATTACCTCTGTGCATTGGCCAATCAGAACACATCCTACATGAGCAGTCTGCACTACTCTTAAAGGGACACACTGCATAATTTGGACATTTTCAACAAGTCCAGAGAAACTCCTAGAGACCCAGCAGCTGTGCATGACCTCACAGCATGGAGTGAAACTGTTCCTGTACCAGTGGTTCCTCTTTCAGCGGCTCCAGTCAATCCTCCCAGTATCAAACTTTAACTATTTCATCTCTAAATGCAATTCTGGTCTGTTTGACTGCAAAAGTTCAACATTGATGCTTGTTTTACATGAATGTTTTCACATTTAAAAAATCTGTCTCAGTTCAAAATGTTGTGCAGCTNGGATTGTAAAGAAAAAGGTCACCTAATGCTTTTGATCGTGTTTGCAACGCTTTAATTCAACCAGGACTCAAACCTGGTTTCACATCTTTATTGAAAATATTCAGCAGGAGGACAGAGTGGTTCAGCACTCTGGACAGCTCCAAAACAGCTGCCGTCTCATTGGCCTACACTGGCAATAAAGGACAAATAATAAAAACAGGATCATTAACTGTGTCTACAGGTCACCAAGTGTAGAAATCTTTGAAGGTTCGAGGGAGGAAATATTCTCCAAAACAACATCGAAAACCATTGATATCTGTGGTGACTTCAGTATTGGTCTGTTTAAGTCAAATTAATACATGATAATAGATGAACTTACTAACAGCATAGAGGATTAATTTATACCCCCAAATCATCAGACCCTGCTGAATAACTCTCAGTGGCGCCGCCCTGATGGACAATATCTGAATAAACTAAATCTTCAAAACAACAAGTGTAATATGAATCAGTGACACTAGTGATCATATTAATAATTCATAAAAACAATGAAGTCCAATCATTCTGTTAAAACACCATTATGAATGATCTAATGGCACAAAGCTGTAATATTATACACATGAACATAAAGGAAGTCTGTGATGAAGTTAGAAGGATCTTCACTATATTATATAATAAAATACCCAATTAAAATTCAGTAAGAGGTCAAAGCAACCACATCAACCATGGATCACAAAAGATGAACAAAATGCAGGTAAAAAGAT
>SSNR01000101.1:0-18368 GCA_006937965.1 Callopanchax toddi | reverse complement strand
AAATGCCTCCCTTGCTGACCGGGACGTATCCACGGACTGTCCGGCGAGGTCCTCGGCGGCCACGCCTTCCAGGACCACCACTCCGAGTCTGGGGACTCCAGCCTCAGCTCGTGGAGAAACCAACGCCTGCCAGATCTAGGAGCGTCCACCTGTCAGTGAGCGAACACCACTTTCTGATCGAGAGGTTTGCTTTGATAAAGCTTAATTCTTCCAAACTCAAATTAGCCTAAATTGACTCTTAAAGTCCTAACTAGGTTAACTAAATTAACTAACTTCCCTAGTCATTAAAACATATGCTACGGTCCGTTAAAACTCACAATTAAAACTATCTTTAACATCCTCAACATGTTTAAGAATATTAATTGTGTTTACATCAAACTTTCAAACTGTCTTATCTGTCTGTGTTCTTAGGTTTTTCAAATTAAATGGTTGTTCAATCTTTATCTGGTCTCAGTTCACGTTATTAATAAGGTATTTCAATTCACTGTACTCTTTCAAAGAACCTAGATAATTCCTGTAAACACTAAATATAAGTGATAGTATTGGAGATATTTTCTCCATATAAAACTTCCAAAACTTATTAGTGAATTTACAGAGGGTGTAGTTAAAATAACTAAATAGTTATTTTCAAAACGCTACAAAGCTGACAGTCGCTTTGATCTGTAGCAGCTCCGTTCATATTTCTATTAAACTGAGCAGAAGGATGTCAACAGAAGTCCTTTAGATTCTGATCTCTGATCAGATCCATCAGTTTTTACAGGGAGATTCTGGTTTGGTTTTAGGACTCTGTGAGATGATAAGAAAAAGTCGTTGGAGTCACAATTAATACTGAAAGCTTCATTTAATCATTAAACTGTGTTTCTGAAGAAGAGAAAGGATGAGGGCTAAATAACACAATAGAGAAAAGGTGACATTTGTCCTGAAAGCTTCCAGATGAAAACAGGATTCCTGCTGATGGATGAACCTGTGAGCAGAACTTTACTGGAGCTTTTGACACAACAGTGTTGACATGAACATCTGATGGATCAACCTGCATCCATTCTTCATTTTTCAAAAGCCCACTGATGATCTGACTTCACGTTCTGAATCTGACTCGTCTCTATAGAGTTTCTGAATAAATGCAGGAGCAGATTGTTTTCTGAAATATTTAGACTCATGAACAGAAAGTAGAATCATTGAGACTCAGTCAAGATCAATCTACAAATATTAAAGTACAAAATAAATACTGTAGTCTAAAGATCACAGTAACCATTAAAACTCTGTCTGTTTAAAGAGGTTTGTAGATCAAATCATTCTTGGTATTAACAGGTAAAAGCAGCATTTATAAACTGAATAGAGATCAGTCCTAAACATGAACAGATGATCTGATATTTACTGTTTATAAACTGATTACAGATCAGTTTAGATGATCATCTAATATTTACTGTTGACAACAACGAACATCAGTTCATATTTTCATGATGTCATCATTAATTAACCTGTCATCTTTTTGTGTTCCAGCCAATCAGCATTAAGTGAGTCATTCAGACGTCCAGGATGGAGGCCTCAGACTGCTGCCTGCAGCTCCTGGAGGACTTGGAGAGGGAGATGGACCAGAACCAGACCCTCTCCATGGAGGAGGTCCTCGGAGAAGACCATGGGTTTGGCCTGCTGGATCTTTTTGTTGATCCCTTTCTTTCCCCACCTGTTTCTTCTCCCTCATCTCTTTCTTCTTATCTTTCTGCTCCTCCTACTGTTCCCCGAACCCCTTCTTCTCCTCTTAAATTTCCTCCACCTCTTTTTCCTTCCCTATCTCCTTTTCTCATTCAAACTTCTCCTCCAGTCTCCCCTCCTCCTGCTTCATCTTCTCCTCCATCTCCTGCTTCAGCCTCTCCTCCTCAATCCCCGTCTCCCCTTCCTGCTCCTTTTCTCCTTCCTCCTTCTTTTTCTCATCCCACCCTTCCTCCTCTTCCTCCTCCTTCTGCTCTTCCTCTCCATCCTCTCCCTCCTCCTTCTGGTTATCCCATCCTTCCTCCTCTCCCTCCTCCTTCTGCTCCTCCTCTTGTTCCTCCTCCTCGCCCCCAACAGTACCAGGTGAGTGGTTCATTCTTTTATCCACTCCTCAAATCAATGTTGTTATAAATGAAAAGTCCTTTCCTTTTTGATCAATCCTGCCAGCTGGTGGACAGGTGAGGTCACAGCAGGCTGTTGTCTCACCTTGTGTTTTTGTCTCCAGGTCCTGGACATTCCTATAGTGAGTGTTCCAAAGGACGTGGTCCTGTATCCTGTTGGGACGCTGTAAGTAAAACACACCAACATGAACCATGAACATTTAGGTGTTCACACCATCATGTTCTAATCTCATGTGTGTCTGTCTTCTGTGCAGGAATGGCCAGGTTGTCTATGGATTCACCCCCCCGGCTCCTGCTGCCCCCCCAGCCCCAGCAACTCCTGCTCCTGCTCCTCCTGCCTGCAGACCACAGTAAGTTTTCATTTTATGGTTTCTGTCTAAATTCTTAGTTCTTCACTCGTGTTCTGTGTCAGTGGATGAGCTGCAGGAACATTCTGATCAGTAACCATGAGGTTTAGATCCCAGCTTGTTTAAAGGAGGACTTTTATCTTGTCTGGAGGAATTCTGTTTGTCTCAAAGGTTTTTCTTTCTCTTCAGTTGAAGGCAACATGTAAACACTGGTTTTTGTTGTGTCTCTGCAGGAAGAGAAAGCGTGTGGACCAGCAGCCTGAAGACCAGCGGCCGTACATAAAGAAGCCCCTCAACGCCTTCATGATCTTCCTGCGGGACGAGAGACCGAAGGTGGACGCAGAGACCTGCGCCAGGGGAAGTGCGGCCGTGAACGCCATGCTTGGACAGAAGGTCAGTGTGTTTACTACACAATGTTGATCAAGTTAGCAAAAATCTCAACCATCACAGACTGACTGGTTCTGTTTCCTAACTTGAATTCATTTATTTATTGACGAGAGAAAAAACCTCAACTGAATGTAAAATAAACAGTTGTCAGGTCACAGCCTTAAGAGGTTTTTAGGGCGTTTGTATCAGTTGTGCTCCAGGTGTGTGTCAGTGTGTATTCTAACAGTGTTGTGTGTCTGTCTTCTTACCACAGTGGAGAGCGATGTCCCAGGAGCAGCGGCAGGAGTACAACACCCAGGCTGAGAGGGAGAGACGGCTCCACCAACTGCAGAACCCTGACTGGTCCTCCACTGACAACTACGTAAGTCCACTCTGCTCAGACACCATGACATCATCACACAGCTGATGCTGATGAAACAGAGTCAAGAGTCTCTATCAGCTGAGATCAGAGGGAAACATTAATGTGTGTGTTTTCAGGGCAAGAAGAGGAAGCGCGTCAGACGGAGGGGGCCGGCCACCAGCACTCAACGTAAGAAAGTTCAAACTTTCCTGATGTAGAAACAGAAACTTTTCTTTAATAAGTCTAAGAAGAACTGATGGTGTTTTTGTGTTTGTGTTGAAGCGTCTGGGTCCAGCGAGCCAGGAGGAGGCAGCAGCAGCAGCCAGTGAGAGAAGCTCACTGAAGATCAGTATCCTTTAATGGGTTTGATTTGTTCTATGCACCATTCATGTGTTGGACTAGAGTCCCCTGTTTGGTTTGTTTGGTGCATAGTTTGTTCTTTTAGATTTGTTTTTTTTGTATTTGATTGTTGGGATTTACCGGTAGTCCCTAGATTTAATGATTAATAGTTTGTTTTATAGATGATAAGTTTTATTTTGTGTGATTTGTTGGGCTTTAGTCCCTAGATTTAATGTTTAATAGTTTGTTTTATAGATGATAAGTTTTATTTTGTGTGATTTGTTGGGCTTTAGTCCCCTGTTTTAATGATTAATAGTTTGTTTTAGAGATGATAAGTTTTATTTTGTGTGATTTGTTGGGCTTTAGTCCCCTGTTTTAATGATTAATAGTTTGTTTTAGAGATGATAAGTTTTATTTTGTGTGATTTGTTGGGCTTTAGTCCCCTGTTTTAATGATTAATAGTTTGTTTTAGAGATGATAAGTTTTATTTTGTGTGATTTGTTGGGCTTTAGTCCCCTGTTTTAATGATTAATAGTTTGTTTTAGAGATGATAAGTTTTATTTTGTGTGATTTGTTGGGCTTTAGTCCCCTGTTTTAATGATTAATAGTTTGTTTTAGAGATGATAAGTTTTATTTTGTGTGATTTGTTGGGCTTTAGTCCCCTGTTTTAATGATTAATAGTTTGTTTTAGAGATGATAAGTTTTATTTTGTGTGATTTGTTGGGCTTTAGTCCCCTGTTTTAATGATTAATAGTTTGTTTTAGAGATGATAAGTTTTATTTTGTGTGATTTGTTGGGCTTTAGTCCCCTGTTTTAATGATTAATAGTTTGTTTTAGAGATGATAAGTTTTATTTTGTGTGATTGTTAGGCTTTAGTTAGTTAGGTAGGGAGGTTTCGTTTTACTGCATCAAGGCAGTGTTGATGTGAAGTCGATGGATCTTAATGCAGATTTAAAGACTTCACTGAGATGCTGTAGATGCAGGTTTTGCTTTGCCTGTTCATGTCATCACAAAAAAGCAAAAGGCGCTGGTAATGGTACTCTCAGTAGAGACGGGGTTCAATTCCCTGCGGTGCCTTGCTGATTGGACTGACATAACGTGGTGCGTTTCAGTGTAAACCTACGGTAGCAGAAACACAAACTGGTGGGTAATTTAGTGTCAGACACAGGGTTAATGTCAGTAGAAAACATCAAGAAACTTGTAGTTATTAACTTCCAACACACATGTATAGAAAAACATCCCGTTGTAGCCTCCCCAAATAGGCTACATCCTCTGACCTTTGACCTCTGTTGACCATCACAACAATAATCCATCTTTTTCCTAATAACTTGGAATACAATCACTCTTGGATTATGTTTAACCCTGAATCAAGACCCCTACAGGTGTCCTACTGTCCACTTTCAAGTGTCCATCTCCCGGATGACCTTAACTGGACACTAGCTGGTCTAATAAAACACTCTCTGTAAGAAGTCTCTTCTGAAACACCACAGACTGGTGTTCCAACTGTAATCTTTTGTTTACAGAACATTCTCTTGTAGTGTTTCTGCTCAGGGTCACTCACGCCACTCACACACTCAAAGTGTTATAATGCTTCTCTGCTATGTCATGCATTTTCTGCATTTTTAATCACATTCATAATGTGAGTGTTAACGGGCGGAAGTCATATGAACTTGGTAAACTCCCACAGTTCCCTTGTCCAATCAGAACCATTCACAACTCCACTAAATCAATCCTGATTAGTACACTTAACATCTTCTGATTGGTTAAATTTAAGATAACTCGTCTCAAAACTAATACTCAGTTCCGGTACGAGTCTTGTCTTGTCTTGTCTTGTCTTGTCTTGTCCAGGCCTCATAGAGTCTTGGTCTGAGCCACAGCCTGAAGCAGTCGGAGCTACTATGCTGCTATCTTAGCTGAACCCTTATCAGCTTTGAACAAGGCCTCTCAGCCTCTCCCTCACCACGGGAGAGATCAGAAATGAGTTCAGCATGCCTGCTGAAATGCCTCCCTTGCTGACCGGGACGTATCCACGGACTGTCCGGCGAGGTCCTCGGCGGCCACGCCTTCCAGGACCACCACTCCGAGTCTGGGGACTCCAGCCTCAGCTCGTGGAGAAACCAACGCCTGCCAGATCTAGGAGCGTCCACCTTTCAGTGAGCGAACACCACTTTCTGATCGAGAGGTTTGCTTTGATAAAGCTTAATTCTTCCAAACTAAATTAAGCCAAACCAAATTCCATAACAACTCAAATTAGCCTAAATTGACTCTTAAAGTCCTAACTAGGTTAACTAAATTAACTAACTTCCCTAGTCATTAAAACATATGCTACGGTCCGTTAAAACTCACAATTAAACTATCTTTAACATCCTCAACATGTTTAAGAATATTAATTGTGTTTACATCAAACTTTCAAACTGTCTTATCTGTCTGTGTTCTTAGGTTTTTCAAATTAAATGGTTGTTCAATCCTTATCTGGTCTCAGTTCACGTTATTAATAAGGTATTTCAATTCACTGTACTCTTTCAAAGAACCTAGATAATTCCTGTAAACACTAAATATAAGTGATAGTATTGGAGATATTTTCTCCATATAAAACTTCCAAAACTTATTAGTGAATTTACAGAGGGTGTAGTTAAAATAACTAAATAGTTATTTCAAAACGCTACANATTATTTGTTCTATGCACTGTGTGTTGGACTATAGTCCCTTTATTATAGATTTAGTGCATAGATTATTTTTATATTATTTGTTCTATGCACTGTGTGTTGGACTATAGTCCCTTTATTATAGATTTAGTGCATAGATTATTTTTAGATTATTTGTTATATGCACCATGTGTTTTTTGGACTACAGTCCCTTTCTTTCTTTATTTGGTGCATTAGTTAGTTAGATTATTTGTTCTATGCACCATGTGTTGGACTACAGTCCGTTTATTTCTTTATTTGGTGCATAGAATATTTCTTAGAATTTTAGTTATGCACAATTTATTTGTTGGACAGTTGTCCCACGAATATTTTCTTTATTTAGTGCATAACTTGTTTATGATGTGATGTTATTGTATTCATGTGTTGTGTTTTAAAATGTATGCACAAAAAAAACAAAAATAAAAAAAAAACAAAAAAACAACAAAAAACCCAAAAACAAAACATTTGACAGCATGTTGAGGTGAGTGCTTTATTTAGATCAAACATGTAACTAATATTTAAAGATTAAAGTCTGTGTGCAATACTAACCATGTTTTCTTTTTTTCCCCAGGATCCCTTTCGATGAATCGACACCTTAACGTGGTGAAAGGGTTTGCGTACCCCCGTGATCCTGGGGCCTGTGTTGTCTGGGGCATCCCCTCCTGGTGGGGTCTCCCATGATGGCCTGGCCTCAGGGAAGGGGTCAGACTAAGAGCGATTCAAATAGTTTCATGCAGGAGAACCACAGGAGACCAGTTCCTGGAAAAGGGAGACCGGGGCAGCGTCCTGGAGCCAGGCCTGACTGGGGTCGGAGTCTAAACCTCCATCTTCAGCACCATCAAGGAATCAAGATGAGAAGCTTGAAAAGCAAAACAAAGTAAGGACGTTTATTCCTAAATAATTTAAAGTTGTGTTTGAATTCAACTCAACAGACTTCTTGACATCTTGTTGGCTGCAGTCTTTTTAAGAACATGTGTCCGTTTGTTTTTTTCAGGGCGTGTTTTCTTGGAGCGATCAGACGGTAAATATCAAGCCATCCTGGAAGCATCTCCTCTGAAGACTCCTGCTCCCAGAGGCCAGACCAGAGAAGATCAGGTCAGGAGAAGAACAGGAAGCAGCTCAGCTGAAGTGGTGATGATCCCTACTCACTCACTCATGCTGTTGTGACACACTAGAAACTTTGTGATGCAGAAAATTCCAGCAGTTTTCCTGGAGTTTGGTTTAGTTCTTCCTAACTGGCTCTGATTCACATCGACTTGTTTAGTGTGAGATTTGTGTTTGCACATGATTTGAATTGAAGTGCACATTGTTGGGTTTGTGTCAGGATGTTGAACTGAAATCTAGAAGCTGATGTCAAAAAGACAAGATGTGAACCATTAGATAACAGATCCAAACAGAACATCACTACTCTTTACTGACTCTCACTAACTAGAAGCAGTTGTTTCAGTCAGAACCAGAAGCCACGTTTACCCTCTACATCTGAACGATGGTCTCTGCAGAACGAAGTAAGAGTTTCCTCAGGACGTCGATCAATGCACCACCTGCACATCCAAAGTCAGGATTAGCTGGATGCTTCCTCATTGATCTCAGAATTATTTAATGACTCTAAAGTGGAGAAGAGTTCTAAAATCTAAATATTAATGAGACTAGTTCGGATCACATCACCTGGCTAACCACTGTGAGTTAAACTAAAAGAAAATCACTAATGCACAAAGTCACACAATCTGCTATTCTGGTCCTGGAAACAACAGAACTATGTGTGGAGGCATGCTGGTTTCATCCACTAGTCTCTGTGGTGCTGCCAGCAGAGTGTCAGGAGACCAGAGAGAGGTCTGGATTACAGCGCCAGTCAATACAGGAGCTAAATCAGGCTCTCTGGATTAAGACTTCACTTCAACACTGACTTCATGTGATGGAGGACTGTAGGTGAACACCTGGACACACAGCTGGAAAGAGTAAACCCATGTTTACCATCAAATAGCACAAACCGCATTCCACCATCATTTATTTTATTTTCCCAGAGGCCAGAGATTCTGAGTCTTTATTTTTTTTAAACTTTATGTTTCTGAGTCAAAGTTTAAATACGTCTTAAACATCCTAGAAAGAAACATACAACACTACCATCGCTGTTGTGTAATTATTAGACTCAAGGTGTTAAAATAAAATAACAATCATGTTTGGAGAATTACATCTTCAAAATGATTCAGGACCCTTCACCCCTTAACGCTTCATAAGGCTAGTGAGAGCACTAGTGCACTGTGGAATTCAAAAATGACTTACGAACATTTTATTAACATTATAGTTTTAAAACCACTATATAAGCAGCTAAGGATAAGATTATATCTGTAGGTCGAAAACATTAAATGATCAAAATGTGACGATGTAGCAGAAGAATGAAAAGCTGTGAAGGGAGCAGTCCTTGGTAACCATGGTAATCGGACCAACAATGATGCAAGCGGTACAGAGCGGACAGTGGAGGAAGGGGGAGGTGCCACACCCTTGACTGGAGCTGAATCAGACTCTTTGTTTTTTTGTTGCTCCTGGTTCTGTGGTGAGATGTGAGCCTGCATCCTGAACAAGGAGTAATTTTTCCAGCACATCCTTCAGGATGTGTACCAAAACATCCTGAAGGAGAACTTCTGACCATCTGTTCCTGACCTGAAGCTGAAGCTCACTTGAGCTGCTTTCATAAAACAATGCCGGCAAATTGCCGCGAACCTGAGCCGGCATCTGGGAGCCTTTGGTCGTTCATAAGTGGTCAGACCGTGCCGGTAATGTTGCGCAATCATGTGCGTTTCACAAAAAATTTCTCGGTGGCGGTATAAAGGAGGTATGGGGGCGGTCTTTGTGCTGTCAACGCGCAGGGTACAGAGACGTGAGACGGAAGTGCTCGTATAAACAGACAGGCAACTTCTGCTTCAGCCAGAAGCTCCCGGATCTCGGTGTCGCTCCAGTTTGCCGTCTCCGCTGAGTGTTTACAAATGTGCAACAGCTTTCCCTGTTTACCTGATTTTTAAATACTTTTTCTGGTCGGGGTCGGCTCACTTTTGCCACGTTATTAGTGACACCTCCCTCTGTTGCGCCAAGGCGTAATCTTCATTCACAAGTCCGACCGGTAATATTACTATCAAGCGTGGCGGAACGAATGCCGCAAAATTGCCGCATCTCCACGCCGCTTTCATAAGACACACCGTGGCGGCAATATTGCGCTGATTTGCCGGCAAGGTGTGCCTCATGAAAGCAGCTTTGGGTTCTGCAGCAGGACAATGATCAAAAATGAATGTGAATGAATGATGCAACTCTGTAAAGCGTCTTTGAGTGACCTAAAAAGCGCTCTATAAAACTGATGCATTATTATTATTATTATTAAAAACACCCCAGCAGGTCCACCTCTGAATAGATGTTGAAATGCTAAATGAAGACTGTGTCCTTGTCAAAGTCCTGACCTGAATCTGATGGAGATGCTGGGGCAGGACCTTAAAAAGGCAAGAGGACCTGGTTGCAGCAAGATGGCGGCAGCCACCGTTGTGCTAGAAGTCTTTTGTGCCAGAAGTCACGTGACATTGATTTAAATTCTTAAAACAAGTCAACTTGTCTTTGCGTTGGTAGGGAAACTGTGTTGTCTTGCTTAATCTTCTAATAAGCAAACCAGGTGTGTAAACTCAGATTTACAGACTTTATTCTGGTATGTATTTCAGTACAACCACACAGAGCTACTTCCCTAGCTAGTGACCACTGCTCTGTGGCCTGTTGGGTAACTGAGTTCTTTCTGATCTACAGATATACTCATAACAGTGCTCAAACTTTGTCTGCAACCACTCAGTGTATTTATTTTATGTTCCCGTTTCTCAGACCACATACATTCAAGCCACTTTCATAGCAGGAAACAAGTGTAATACTGCCGCCATGGTGCGTCTTATGAAAGCGCAGTGGCAGCATGGCGATGCGGGAATTTTGCAGCATTTGTTCCGCCACGCTTGGTATAATATTACTACAACACCGGACTTGTGAATGAAGATTACGCGTTGGTGCAACAGAAGGACGTGTCACTAATAACGTGGCAAAGGTGAGCCGACGCCCGACCGGAAAAAGTCTTTGAAGATCAGGTAAACATGGGAAGGTACGCACTCAGCGGAAATGACAAACTGGAGCGACACCGAGATTCTGGAGTTTCTGACATGAAGAGCAGAAGCAGAAGTCGCCTGTCTGTTTTTCTGTTTACGACGAGCACTTCCATCTCATGTAACCCTGCATGTCAACAGCACGAAGACCACCCCCATACCCCCTTTATACTGCCATCTTTTGTAAAAAGCACTTGATTGCGCAACTTTATTGGCATAGTCTGAACACTTATGACTGACCAAAGGCTCACAGATGCCGGCTCAGCTTTACGGAAAATTGGCGGCATTGTTTTATCAAAGAGGCTACTGATACAGTTAACAGCACTAATATGCTACTTCCTGATAGCCGAGTCAGTCTCCTTCAAAATAAAAGTCATCACATTAATGTCTTTGAACATTACAGGACCCACGAAGAACAACTTCCTCTCATGGCTAAAATGTATCTTCATCCTTTATGTCTTTTTATAACTTCTGTGTTCATTTGGATGTGGAACTTAAAATAATAAACTAAAATTAAAAAAAGAACAACTTCTGGTAGGACGGTCACGTGACTCTGGACACAAAAGACTTCCGAAGGTGGATGTCACCATCTTGCTGCAGCTGCTGTCTCTCTAAAAAGTCTTCAAGCTGGAAAACCCTCCAATGTGGCTGAATGACAACAACAACAACAAGATGAGTGGAGCCAGAATCCCTCCTCATCCTGTAAAAGACTCACTGCCAGTTGTTGCTGCTGAGGGTGGCTCAACCAGTTAGTAGGTTTGGGAGGAATCACTTTATCACACAGAGTCATGGAGGTCAGGCTAGTCCCACCTTAAATATAAACATCTTCATTTAGAAACTACATGCTGTCTTTACTTGTGTTATCTTGGTCAGATATTCTGAAATATTAAAGAGACAAAAATACAAAAGAACAGGAAATCAGGAAGGAGAAACCTGTATGTTGCATTGAATAAAGGTTTTTATCACATTTGAACAGAAATAAATGTTTTTTCCATAAAAAGTTAACAAAAAACTACAATACTGAGTTCCCAGGTTTTGAGTTGGGAAGAAGTTCTGAGTGTTTCTGAGGACACGAATCATGTTTCGTGCTTTTGGAGTTCCATCTCTCCTCCCTGATCATGGAGTTAGGCAGAGAGACTGAGAGGATGAGGAGTGCTTCTTACATGATCTGACAGTCTGTTTCTCAACATGGTGCATTAGCTTGTGTTAAATATTTAGCCGCACAGCCTGGAAACAGCCAAAATGGATGTTTAGAGTCCTCAGTGGATTTCCAACCTTTTCTGGCCTGCTTCCTAGTTTTCCAACACTCCCATCTAATAAAAAAGCTTCTGTTGGAGCGCCTGCTCTATTTTCTGGGGCTAATTAACGCCGCAGAAATATGCACCATCAGGACGGTGGAACAGTAATAAATAAACACTGCTGATTAAACATTTAAGAAAGCACAAAAAGGCAGAGATCACTTTTTATCCTCTTTGTGTTTTTTATGCATTTAACATTTAAAAGCATACAATAAAACTGCCAGAGCAGAGTCCACATTAATGTTTTCCATAGATAGGTAGAAAGGTTGAAACAGTGATAAGAACTGTAATCTGACTTTACTGTGAGGAACCACTATCAAATACAATTAACAATAAATTAATTCATAGCTGATTCTGCTCTAGGTTTTAGGTTTTGAAAAATTATGAAACCAAACACTCTCTGTGAAATCTACATCCACCCTTATTGCTAGCTTGTTGGTCTGGAGCATACAGGCGTGTGTTAACAGAATCCCATGGGAGGAAGGACATTAGGATCACTGAGAAGAATTTGTTGTTCCTCATCTGGGAAGGGTTATGAAGACATCTCCACTCCATTTAGAGCAGGGTGGGGAACCTTTCTTTTATAAAGTCCTCAGAGGTCCACATTCAGAGAGTAACCCAGCGAGTTCCAGGGGGCGGGGTTAAAGCTGCACTCAGCAGGTTGGTAAACAAGCTAGGTATTGCTAGCTATTTTACAGAAACACATCTCAGAGCTCTCACCCCTCCTGTCGGGTATCATCCGTAGGCCAGCCTTTCCGCGGACATGGGACCATGCATTGCCACGTTAACTGTACAACGCAAAACTCCAGCCATAGAAACATTCCCCAGGTTTTTCCTCTTTTTACCTCCAAATGTTTTTAGTTTTCTGCTAGCTGAAAAGGTGGGGGGCTTTGGGACTCTGGTATTTTTTCCTAAAATTGAAGCGCTGACAGCCGGCTGTTTCTGTCCTCTCTCACTTCCGGGATGTTCTGCTGCAAAATGCGCCCGGGTGGATTAATGGTGGATCCAAGCAGTGCAGAAGTGCGGCGCTTCAACGAGACAGACAGTCGGATTGTCCAATCCTATCATTTGGTCCGAACGATAGGATTGGCTGAAGTTTTTAGAGAATTGCGGGACAACCACTTTATTGAATTCTTTCAAGGTTTTTTTTATCTCCACAATATATTTATAGCTATACTATGTTAGAACGTTGTTAAGAGGCATTAAAAAAACATTAAAAGCTACATTGTTTACCAACCTGCTGAGTGCAACTTTAAGACGCTGCAGCGATTTGGATCCGGAGCCAGTGCCGGTTCCCTATAGGATGTACGGCACTACACCTCGGACACGCCCACTGGACCAGAAACCTGGACCAAGGACCTGTCGTGGCACCCTGGACATGCCTCCTCCCCCTGGACTAAAGACCTCATGCTGCTGAGCCACTTGGATCACTCACAGTGTGACTTAAGGCCAATTCATACTCCACGAGAAGCAAGAACTTTGTTCTCGCTGGGGGAGCTCCGAGAACAAGAAAAAAGAGAAGGTGCTCGCTGCAGAACCAGAAAGGTGGAGCTGCACCAGAAGGTGGAGCTGCACCAGGTGCAGCCACTCCCTGGGCTGACTCTGGTTGAATGGACGGGGCTGAACCTGGTGCAGCTCCACCTTTGTGGTTCTGCAGCGAGCACAACTTGTACATGTGTGTGTATGTGTGTGTGCGTGCGTGCATGCATGCGTGCGTGTGTGTGTGTGGGGGGGGGGGGGCTCGTAGCTCCTTCTGCAATAATATTTCTGTCTGCTAAAGTGGGAGGAATCAGATCTTTGGCTTTTTTATTTTAACTGAGGCCTAAAAATAATAAAGTCCTCACAAACGTTTGACTTTTATATCTGTCTGATAAACCCTCAAAATCACAAACAGCAGAGATTAGCCTGAGGCTGGCTGGACTACACATACATTCATTACTGCAAAGGGATTAAGGTGCAAGATGAGGAGAGATACAAGCAAAAAGAGAAGAAGACAGAGAAATACAAGACAAGAGGAATGAAGGAGGAGGAGGAAATACTGCATCATGAAAAAGAGGTGGATCATGCAGATAAAGAGAAGATGGAAGACAATCAGAGGGGGGAGAAGAAACTGCTGCTTCTGTGATGATTTGGCAGAAGCAGAGAAAGAGGAGAAGAGGCAGACTGAAAGAAAGACGTCTTTTTTTAGAAGAGGCACCAGAAACTGGAGAGTAACTTTTTAAACTCTAAAAAAAAAAGCATGAGGAGAGAATCAGAGAAGATAAACAAAGTGTCATTAAATCTCCTTCTGTAGAGAAATGTGTGATTTATTTGTCCTCTACTGAGGAAGTTTTCCTTTGTTTCACTAGCTCATTAGTTACCACAGACAGAAAAATAGGTACAGGAATTAAAACCTATAGGGACATTTTAGGCATCTAGAAAAGTGTTTGTGTAAAAAAGTCAAACCATTTTATCTTACCAGTCGTAGCTTCCTCTGTTTGGAGAAACAGGGTTTGTGTCCTACAGGACTGATGAGCTAACAGCTTGTCAATGTCCTTTTTAAAATTCAGAACTTGATGACTGCAGTTGATTCAAAGTAAAGAGTAAGTCAGGTATACAAGGCCCCAAATCAGAGTCTGGTAGTAGGTGCAGTTTAGATGATTAGTAGAGAGGACAGTATGGTGCAGGTGGTGGGTCCACAGGTGGATGAGTCCATGTAACCAGTTCAGGCTGGGCCCCTTGTGTGAAAGCCCGGCCACCAGGCACTCACTCACGGGCCCGACCCCAGACCTGGCTCCAGGGCGGGACCCTGGTAACCCTCTGGTTTCCAGGGTTCACACTCTAGTTTTTCTTTTAGAAATGCCTTCTGAACTGCTCTTCATCTCACCATTCAGGACCAGTTTGCCATGGGAGACCCTACCAAGGGCAAAAGTGCCCAGAAAACCTAGCTCCTAGGATCATTAGGGCACTCAGACTCCTTCTCTGTGGTAAGATGGAGGTTCATGGAAGAGCATGCAGTGGGGATGCCTCGTGAAAACTTCCCTATAGGTCTGTCAGTCATGTCCTGCCAGCAGGAAGCCCCTGGCTCAACCAGGACATGCTGGGGGGCTTATGTCTCTAGACTGGCCTGGAAATGGTGGTGGATTCAGTTGGGATGCTGCCCACGTGACCTAGATCCAGATAAGTGGAAGATTGCGAGATCTCGTATGACCTCCCAGCTTGGGAGGGAGACGCTGTTAGTTTGGCTACAATCTGGTGAGAAGTGGAATCAAAGGGTTACTGAACATTTGTTGAAGATACGGCATTTAGTTTTGCAGGATCAGCAGGATGTGATGTTGTGGAAAAACATCGTGGAAGGATGAGCTGATTTAAGGATCAAAGCAGGTCAATATGGGTTCCCCATGTTGGAAACTGACTGTTACTCCTCTCTGCTGCATTCATGAAATAGGCCATAGTAAATCATCTCTGCTCAGAAGCAACACCAGCTTCTGTGGGCAAAACTCCTCTCAGATCATCAGAAAATGAACTCCACTCGCCTTTGAGGAAAGCAGATGTCGTCTCCTTCCTGCCAGAAACACAGAGGACGGTCCAGACTGCTGTCAGCAAGAGTCTGTGGTGGTGTCGTGTTCACGTCTCTCTCTAAGGTAACATCAACACAGAGGTATGGACATACAGTGCCCCCCCTTACAGAATTCTTCACATTTTGTCACACTTTATCAGTATTTTTTCTTCAGCCTTACTTTAATAAAATTCTGAACATATAAATGTGAAGACCTTTCCCTCTGCAATAACTTTTTTTTTTTTCAGTCAAGGGCCACCGCCGACCACTCTGAGGGCCACAAATGGCCTGCAGACCACACTGGACAACCGGATCATCTCCCTTTTAAACTAAATGAGTTCAAAACTGTTGGTGTTCAGGTTGGTTCATGTTTTAGTTCTAATGATTGGTAAATGGTGGGTTTTAGTATCACCATCAGATTTGAAGTAAATCCCTCTTTGAGAATACTATTGTGTTAATGCGATGTAGTTTTGTTTTACACATTCACAAACAGTGTGACCAGTAAAGATCATATAAAGAAAATACATCAAATGAAATGAATTATAACAGGTTGGAAGTTCCGTGGTGCGCCAAAAAATCCTGCTTAGCTCATGCACAATGTTAGGGACTGTCAGTCTGCAGATGTCAGATACAGCAGGGTCTAACTGAATAATGCATATGATCCAAACCATAGATGAAAGTAGGAACCTGAATATCCTGAGCTGCAGCAAAGTCGGGAGAACAAGTCAAGACAAAAACAAAGTAAAAAGAATGTGAATGGTCTGAGTGTGCAGGTAAACTGTCCTCAGGTGCACAATGAGTCACACTATGAACATGTGAATATGAAGGTATTAGGTTCCTGCTGTGAGAGGAGCAGTGACTGTACTGTTTATCAAACAGGAACCTTTTAAGCCTATCTCTAAAAAAACACCAAGTTTTTGGCTCCAAATCAAAAAGGGAGCTGGTTCTACAGGAGAGGAGCCTGGGAGATGAAGGATCTGCATCCTATTGTGAGTTCTGGAGACTCTGGTGGGCACAAGAAAGCCTGCAGGCTGGCAACAAAGTGCTGTGTTGAGCAGAGCCAATCAAAACCCAAGTGGGGTCCTTAGCAAACCTCATTACTGGCAGCAAATCAAATCACAGCCCAAACACACTGTAATCAGGACTTTGTATTCTCATAGTCATTACAACAATCTGAGCATGCAGCGAAGAACGTTTAAATAAACTACTTATAAAACATGATAGAGTGACTTAAACAGCCTATATTGGCTCATCAGTTTTCAGAAATAAATCAATGTGTTTTGATAACACTCCTAAAATGAAACAGGACATGGCAAATATGGAAGAGCCAAATGTAATTAGGCTGGCAAGAAGCAGAAGAACTTTTTAGAACAACCTGAGAATCAGATAATAATAATAATAAAGATGATGATTCTTAAGCAGGAAAACGCAATGGAGGCATAAAGTGACATGAACAATTGTCCCTATGATTGCTGGTTGCAAGGTGGCTAGTGCCGGTCATGGTGGTAAGCAGGGACCATTCTAGGATTAGAGATTTAGGGGTGCTCAGCTCCCAGAGAGCTGCCCAGCCAGGTGAGATAAATGTAACCGTTTTTCAAATTTGAACACAAATCTGCTTTTTAGTTTATTTAAATGCTGAGTCGTAGCAAAAGATGAATGGATTTGAATTAAAAATACATATGGTGACCCTGATCTCTGGGGAATTACAACTCATTTTAATACAGCATCTCCTGAACATAGACCTGAACAGTAGGGTGACCCAGGGGCGTGGCTATGGGTGGGCCTGTGAACCAGGGCCCACCCAATCCCAAGGCTTCCTCAACAAAATTATATATAAATTAGTTTTTTTTGAAGGGTGTCATTTAAATCACCATAAAATGAAATGAAATAGAATACATTTGACATTAACAGAATTTGTTGTGGTGATTTTACAGTATTTAACTATTATCTATTACATCATTTGCAAGTCTTGCTGTCATTGGCTATTTTGAATAATTTCAGAACTCTCCAGACAGCTGCTAACTGTGCATGCTGACCTGTAGTGTCAACCAAAGCATTTTAGAAATGACAAAACAAATGTTCATTTTAAAGTTTTTCAAAAAAAAAAACAACAAAAAGTGGAGGACCTGGCTGAAGATGTCAGAGAGCAAACCTGTGCTTTGGAATTTGAATGCTTTGTTCAAAGATTTTTCAGTCGGTTTCTGTGGTCCCGCGCTCTTTTACAGTTCACCTTTTGCAGCCTTAGTTTTGTGCACATTTTCATGCTTTTAAAACATTTTTGAACGCATTTTTTCCTGTGTCCTGACGATCTCCTCCGTGTAGTGGAGAGCAGCACGTCCTGACTCCTCGGAGAATGCAGCTCATCCACTGTGTCAGTGGATGAGCTGCAGAAATATTCTGTAACCATGAGGTTTAGATCACAGCTTGTCTGCTGGAATTCTGTTTGTCTCAAAGGTTTTTTCTCTCTTCAGTTTAAGGCAACACCCAGATGTAAACACTCTCTAGTTTTTGTTGTGTCTCTACAGGAAGAGAAAGCGTGAGGACCAGCAGCCTGAGGACCAGCCAACGGCCAAGAAGAGTCACCCCCAACAACACCTTCGAGATCTTCCTGCGGGACCAGAGACCAAAGGTGAGCCCTGAGACCAGCGCCAGGGGGAGTGAGGCCATCCTTGGATACAGGGTCAGTATGTTTGTTTCACAGTGTTGATCAAATCTACAACAAATTCAATCAACCATCACAGACTGACAGTGGTTCTACTTCCTAACTTGAATTCATATATTTATTGACCAGAGAAAAAACGTGAACTGAATGTAAAACAAACAGGTTTAAAGCTTCAGCATTAGGAAGTAAAAGAGACTTTATCAGCTGAGATCAGAGGGTAACATTAATGTTTGTGTTTTCAGGACCAGAAGAGGAAACTGCAGCAGCCACCGAGGAAAACTGGAATATCAGATATTCAGATATGGAATATTCAGATCATCAATTCTGGGCTCCACTGTCTGACAGTGAAGGACTGAATGTTCCCACTATTTGTTGTTGTGTAAGCCTCTATGTTCCCAAACTACAAGACCCAACCAGGCCTTTAACAAGGCCGGGCTGCATTCCACTATGTGCAGCTGCATGTGCTGGATATGTAAACATGCTAACAAACAGAAATGGAATGCAGCCCTGATCACCCCCCCCCCCCCCCCCCCCCCCCCCC
>SSNR01000100.1:1976042-1995822 GCA_006937965.1 Callopanchax toddi | reverse complement strand
GGGGGGGGGGGGGGGGGGGGGGGGGGGTTCCAGGGCAGAGGTAATCCATTCTGTCATAAAAATAGAGACATCAGCAGGTCCATCACGCTGTCCCTGATGTAGTCTGTCCTGTGGACATGACTGGTCTCTGTGAATGGACCTGGAATGTGAACTCAGCTCAGAGGGGCCCATGTTCCAGGGTTTATGTGTTATGTTGATAATCTATTTTATAGGAGGTTGTAAATTATTATTTCAATTATTAATCGATTAGTTTTTTCATATGGACGTCATTTTGTCAATAAATTGTTTGGCTTCCTGTAACAAAGATCACCATCTCTTTTGGTTTATCTGCTGCTTTTGTAATCATTTATATTCACTGCTTTGAGACATTTTTGTAATGGTCCAGCTCCATATTGCCATACCTGTCATGTTGTTCTCTCCCTGCTCTAATCAGCTTCATTCAGTTCACCTGAGCCATGCCTGAGTGTCCCTCTGCTTCACCTGTGTGCTAAGAGCAGCTCGGTCTCTGTTTCTCTGCCAGATTATTGACAGCCTTGTGTCAGTAGAGAGCCAGTGTTCATGTTCGCTTTTGTTTCCAAGCCTTTGACCACATTTCTGCTTTTGGATTACACCTGCCTTGTCCCTCACGGATATTCTCGCTCATCTGGACCTCGACCACTGCTCTGAACCCTGACTACGATCTCTGCCTGCTCCTCCTGATAAGTATCACTGCCTCTGCCTGCCTGTTTGTGACCTTTGCCTGCTCATTACCTTGCTACTGGATTGTGAATGTTTGTTGTGGATTACTTGTCTGTGTCATTCAAGAGGAAACATCTCGCAGACTGAAGAGGAGCTGTCAAGGAACCCCCGACCAAGTCCTGCCCTCTCTCTGATGTCACACTACAGCAGCTTTCCCCACTCTCAGTTCCTCCTGCAGTGCTGGTCCCTGACCTCACCATATCCTCGGCCTAACGATAAACCTTTCATTTTTATTTGTTATATAATGTTTACTTGTGTTCTTGGCTTTTTTTTTTTTTTCTGAGTCCTCATGTTATCCCATTACAATTTTATAAATATTAAAGGTTAATCTCTGAATTAAAGGCATTTTTTAAATTTTAGTTCCATAAAGCCAATTAAGTTCTTCAGTGATTAATGTCATTACACTGGAACTGTAACTTTTACTATCTTATAAAATTCAGAGCCCTGTTGAGTAATGTTTTACCCACAATGAGACAATTTCTTTAGTCTGTTTCAACCAAACAACGTCCACATTATTATGCTGCTGTTAGTGTTGTGGTGCTCAAGATTAATCTTGGTATCAAGATCACATTTTAAAGGTCTTTGTCTTGGAATTGACTGTATTTTAACTCTGTCTTGCCTTTGTCTCTGATGTGCTGGACTCTGGATGATGGTCGAGACTACAGCTGCAATAAATTCCCTTTTTCTAAGTGCAACTGAGTGTGAAAGTCCCGGCTGTGATTTGAAAGTTTTAAAGGTTTTGCACCAAGGATGAGAAGACAAGAGCATCTTCTGTGGCTGCTGCAGAACAACAAAGTCATTTGTGATACAAACTAAATTCTGTAAAACTATTTTAACTGAGATGATAGGATTAAACTACGTTAGAGTGGATCTATGTTGGTGAGATTTATAAACTACCAGTCAGTTTGTCATTTCTTTTGATTTGGTAAATTTGTTTGTGTCCTAAGGCTCTGTTGCCTGGCTCTGGTGCTCCCTGATGATTACAACAATGGTCTTAAATGATCTCCCCTTTGATTGGTCTTGGTCTCAAACCCTTTGGTCTTGCTCTTGACTCAGTCCTGACTTAGGTGGTCTACAAAAGTAGAAGCTGTATGTGCTGCTGCAGCAGCATAAACTGTCATGATTCATGTCTCTGGTTTTAGTTGGCCCTTTTCTGCCCCCTGGTGTTCCTGATTAGTCCTGTTTGTCGACCATCTTGCCCTGTGCATTGTTAAATGTTCAGTTTGTCATGTCTGTTTTAGTTTTGTCTGGTTTACTCCCCTGTTTCTTCGTGATCATGTCCTGCCCTGTATGTCTAATTAGTTCCACTGCCTTTGTTAATCCTCCACGTGTGTCTTGTCTCCTTGATTACCCTCATGTATGTAAGCTTTGTCTTGTCATCTCTTGTTAATACATCTGTCTCTGTCACATGGTCAGGAAGTCTAGTCCTGTTTTTCCCTTATGGAAAAAAACACATGAACTTAAAGCCAAATTGTGGATTATTTCATCAAGAGAGCAGTTTTTGAATCCAACGGCTCCTCCCCAAAACACCTCGACACGCGCATGCGGTCACATGTGGTCGTGTGCGCGTGCACACAGCACATTTCTTCTGTCTGTAAGCTGGACATAAACTCTGCAGCTCAAACTGTAGGTTTAATCACTCACAGTTCACAAATCATATTCCAACACTGTACCAGGCTCTGATGAGTCCTCTCTGTCCCACCTGCTTCTGATACTTAGCTCTGTAGCTGAACACTGAAATGACTTGACCCTGAATGAACCTTCTGACCAAAACAAACTCGTATCCTCTGCAAGCCTTGCCATTCTGTGAGGAGAAAGGTATAAAAATAAATCCGTCTTTAGCCGGGGAATGGGTAGGTTTTTAGTAGAAATGAACTGTGAGTCCTCAGTGAACGGCTGAGATGGTGAACAGAGAAACACACGGAGCGTCCTGTAGGAGAGCGCCCCCTATTGATACAGGTTTGCTCGAAGTGCGTGCACGTTGACTGACAGCCCACAATGCAGAAATTTGAATTTTATTGGCTGAATTCTTTCAGGCCACCAAACTTTTTCAAAGGGGTCTCTAGGAGGAAGGAGGGTCTTCATCAGAATGACAGATGTTGTGGAACTCAACCCATAGATCATAGTTTAGACCTGAAATATCATTTAAAACCTTTAGAAAACTTTGATACATAGAAAAATAATCCAGAGAGCTGCTATAACATGGTTTTCACACGTGAGCCCATGTGTAAAAACATGTGGCCACATGGACATGTTAAAAGTGTTCCAAATTCACAGGAGAAACGTGGGCCGCACATGTATTTTACATGTTAATTTAACATGGTTTTCTATGTGAAAACATGTTCTTCTCCCCCATGTAAAGTTCACATTTTTTTGTTCAAAATTCACACAGGAAACATGTGGAAAATACATTTTGTACATGTAGTTTGCATGTGGTAATTTCACATGTTCTCACATGGTATGACACATTGTCATAGTCCAGTCAAGTTCTGAGTCCTTACAGTCTGGTTTTATTTATAATAAATCCTTTTGATCCATTGTCTCCTGCCTTCCACCTGCAAAATTGGGTCCTGCTACACCTCAAACATTACATCAATACCATAAACTAAACAAACAGTCTCATACTAAAGTGTAGAAGTCCACAAGCAGATATTTTAACATTCTAATGTATTGGTATTAGTCTTTTTTTGTTGTTGAAAGAAGTGTTTAATACCTGAAAATTAGCGTCTCTCCTGATTTGTCAGAGGACTACTTCCTGTTAGAGACTCTGCCTTTTTTGAGTGATGTCACCAGAGGGTGTGGTCCTTACTTTCTAAACATAACTGATAATGCCACTTCAAAATGATCCAAACATTCCTTTACCTGCTTCTTCCTGTAATGGTCACAGGAAGCTAGTTTCTCCAGCAGTCACCAGGCGTGACGCGGTGGACACCGCGGGCATGTTGTCAGTTCAACACAGGCCCTGGTGAAGGATTAAGTGGAGGGAAAGCTCTGCAGTGGATGATCATGCTAACAAGATGTGGAGTATTCTGTCCTGGGTGGGGCTGATAAAACCTCACAGGACCCTCAGGTAAACAACACAAATCACAAAGGACCATACCATCAACATGATGAACAGTAACTCAGAGCGGGAGCTTGGTTTACATGCAAAGGTTACAGTCAGGAACTGAAGATCCTTTAGCTTCAGAGTCTGGATGAGGAGAGAGGAGCCAGCTGAGGGCAGCTCCACCATCACAGGGGGGGAGGGAGGGAGGGAGGGAGAGAGAGAGAGAGAGAGAGAGAGAGAGAGAGAGAGAAATTTTTTTTTACTTAAAGCCACTTTGATAAAAATATACAATATTAAATCATCAGTCTTTTCCTAGAAGCTTAAAGTTTTACTCTGTCAGGGTTTAAGAGTGAACCCTGAGGGATCCATCTTCCTCCACTGAGACCAGGACCTGCCTGATCCCCCACAGGTCTTTAAAAGTCTCCAGGTTGCAGGTGAGTTTATAAAAAGCATGCTCTACTTTTAGACGGGCCTCCACCAGGCCCTTCAGGCTCCGCTCCACGTTAGTCCAGCTCTGTCCCAGCATCTGGTTTTTCCTGGTTTTCCAGATTGCCAGTTTTGCATTAGCAAAAAGAAAATTAATTAACAGTGATACTCGTTTTTTCTTGACACTGTATTTGTGACCAAAAACAAATGAGGGTACATTAAAAGTCTCTCCCAAGGCACTGACCCAGTGGTCTAACACCCTGAACATCCCTCCCAGTCTAGAACACGCGACCACCAGGTGCTCTAGGGTCTCCTGTTGGCCACAGAAAGGACATCCCTCCCAGTCTAGAACACGCGACCACCAGGTGCTCTAGGGTCTCCTGTTGGCCACAGAAAGGACCTCCCTCCCCAGTGCTCGGATCAAAGCGGGCTCTGTGTCTGTTCGTAGCTAGCGCTCCATGTAGGATCCTCCACTGGAGGTCAGCCATCTGAGGCTTCTACAGGATCCTCCACCTGCCTTTAGGGGTCCAGTCTGAATCAAAAACCTGGGTCCACCTCGACTCCTTGACCCCCATCAAGAAGCGCCTGTTCAGAACCTTCACACAAGCGTGATAGATCTGCTTCTTCCCACAGGAGTGGAAGGAGCCCAACACCGGAGTATCTATTGAGAAGAGAGAACCACTCTCCTCCTGCCAACCAACAACAGCTGGTTTGACATCCAGAGGGGGAAACATGTCCTCACACTCATCATCCCAGTGGTCAGATAGAGACCAGTTCTCTCCAAAGGCTCTCAGTGGCACAGACAGAGACTTCCAGACCTCCTCCACCACCTTCTCCATCACTCTAGAGGACCTGATGTCAGTCAGCTCACTCAGGGCTTCAGAGGAGAAGGTCCTTAGATGTCCCAGTTTGACGATCCCCGCCTCAATGAACTTGTTCTTTAGTGTAGCTGAGGTTAGGATCCCAGCATGAGGAAGAAAGTCATTATCAAAGAGTGGTTCCTCCAGCAGCCATCTCCCTGGTGCTGGGTCAGGAGCTCGTGTGACCTTCAGCACTTTAAAGGCCTCCAGCACTGACGAGTAGAAGGGAGTGAGTCCCGTCAGGTCGGGTCCAGCAGGTTTCAGCAGGAACAGACCCAGTGTAACAGGAGGTGAGCCAGAGGCAGCCAGCAGTGTCCTTCACAGGGGCGTGGCTACGGGGGGGCCTGGGCGGGCCTGGGCCCACCCACTGTGTACCTGGGCCCACCCAATCAAATGGCTCCTCAACTAAATTATATATATTTGTTTCATTTTTGAGGGATCTCATTTAAGTCATCATGAAATGAAACAGAACAGAGTAAATTTGACATCAACAGCATGAATGTGTTGTGGTGATTTCATAACTATGACATCATTGGTAAGTCTTCCTCTCATTGGATATTTTGAATAATTTCGGAACTCTCCAGACGAGCTACGGTAACTGCGCAAATGTGCGTCTGCTGCTGTGACTTGTAGTGTCAACCAAAGCATTTAAGAAACGGCAAAACAAATCTTCATTTCAAAATGTTTCAGAAAACAAAAAGTGTAGGACCTGTCCTGTGTTACAGGTTTAATGTGCTTTTTGTTCAAAGATCTTTCTGTCGGTTTCTGACAGTGGTTCCTCTCTTTTGCAGTTCACATTTTGCAGCCTTGTACTTTCGCGGAATGTTTTGTGCAAATTTGCATGCTTTCAACTTTTTATACAGCGCAGTGTTCATGCGTCCTGACGATCTCCTCCATAGCAGAGCGCAGTGCGTCCTGACTCCCTTTTGCGCGCTGAGTCTGGATGAGTAGCGCCCTTATGCTCCCTTCCCTTTACGAGCTTCTTTTCTGCAGCAAGGTGGGAATGAAAATCTAGACTTTTACAGGTAGAAAAGCTGTTTTTAACTGATTGACAGACTGCAGAATCAGAACCATGGAGCAACATGATGTCTCCAAACGGTGCGCTCTCCGCTCCTCTCTTTTTCCTCTCTCTCTCTCTCTCTCTGTGTCCAACCTGAAATAATGACCGTATTTGACCTGACCCGATGGCTTGGGCTGAAATGGAGACCTCTAGCGATAAACACAGAGCAGCTCTCAGATCACTTCTCTCAGCATCAGCTGTGTGTTGTTGTTTTACTAGAACGAGCAGGTGTCCGTCAGACGCAATCAGAAACATCAATGAAGTTATTTATTCAGCCGTTCTGATGGTCAGGTTGTGTTTAAACGAGATCAGTGTGATGATGTTAATGCCTGTCTGAGAGAAGTGTATAAAGTGTGTAGTGAGGGGTTTTACAGGCTTAAAACTTCTGGAATCATTGTAAAAATATAAAACTGATACTTGGCAGATTTCACCGCAATTGCGGGTTATTTTTAGAACGTAACTCCCAGAATAAACGAGGGATCACTGTATAGACACAGATCTGCTTAAAGTGCCCATGACATCGGTTTCCGTGTTTTCTGACTTATCTATCATGTTGCAACGTTGAGTTCTCACCTTAAACCTGCCAGAAAGAGCAAAAAACGGCGTCCATCTGTCTCCTAGTGCAGCCAGTGAGAAGCTCTTCCAGATTTCAGACCCAGGTTTCAAACAGTTTTTTTCACTCCAGCCCGCTATGAGGTCATAGTGATCCGGACTTGCTTATATGGTAAATTCTCCTCCCACATGCACGTTCACGACAACTGGAGCGAGGCAGTGCCGCCGCCATTGCCCATAGACCGTGTAGTGTTTAGTTTCAGTTTCGTTTCTCTTTCACGCGACGGCACTGCCCCCTACTGGACACTGCCCCCTACTGGACACTGCCCCCTACTGCAGCAGAAGTGTCAGGCTGCCAAATAAGGAGAAACCCAGCAGAACCGGAAGGCGGCGCTTTCTTCTGATCTCTGAGTTGCTCGTTAGGAAATAATTACAGCGTATTTTGAGTTATAATGGTGCAACGCTAATCTAGAGGCATCAAAGATTACACCTGTTTAATATAAAGTGATTTAAATATGGAGTCACAGGCACTTTAAACAAAAGTGACATTTACAAATACACTTATTTTCGATTACATTTTTGGGCCCACCCATTTTTTATTAGGCCCGGCCGAAAATATATTTCTGGCTACGCTACTGTTCCTTCACCATAGAGCCGTCTCTGAGCAGTCTGAAGGACACCATGTCCATCAGTCCCTGTCTTCCCTCTGCCACAGGAAGACACAAGGCTGAGGCTCTTATCCAGTGATGACCAGACCAGAAGAAGTTCATAAGGAGCTTTTGAACTTCCTCCAATAGACCCGGGGTTGGAACCAGTATGACCAGTCTGTACCACAGAAGTGAAGCCACCAGGTAGTTTGCTATCAGGACTCGTCCCCTGTAGGACAGCTGGGGCAGCAGCCATTTCCATTTAGACAACTTAGCCTCCACCCTCTCCAGCACTCCCTCCCAGTTCAGTTTCTGAAAACCCTCACTACGAGGTACAGTCCTAAGGTTTTAAGGCCTCTGGTTCCCCACCTCACCCCATCAGGCAGAGCAGGGACGTTACAGAGTCCCAGTCCCCCACCAGACAGGCCTCACTCTTCTCCCAGTTCACTCTCGCTGAGGAGGCTTTCCCATATAGAGCTAAACTGTCTCTCAGTCCCTGGACATCCTGCTGGTCCTGAATAAAAACATTGACATCATCAGCGTACGCTGACACCACTAATGGAGGACATGGGACTGATGTTGGCAGAGAGAGACCTTTCACCTTCCTCCTCAGCATGGACAAGAGAGGCTCGATGGCCAAGCTGTACAGTTGTCCTGAGATGGGACAACCCTGTCTGATTCCTCTCTGCACTGGTATGGGACAGCTCAACCCCCCCGCTACCTTCACCAAACAGCTGACCTGGTTATATAGCAGCTTGATCCCCGATAGTAAGACCTCCCCAACCCCAAAGGCCCTCAGTGTGGAGAACAGAAACCCATGGTCAACACGATCAAAGGCCTTCTCCTGATCAATGGAGACTGGAACCCAACCACTTCAGACCAGTGGCCCTGACCTCTCACTTGATGAAGACACTGGAGAGGCTCATACTGCATCACCTTCGTCCATTGGTCAGCTCAGCGCTGGATCCCCTGCAGCAGGCCTGGCGCCATGAGGGGGCATTTGGGGCGTCGCCCCCCTAAATGAACTACATCGCCCCCTGAAAATTTTGTAAAATTCTATTAATCATAGAAACATGTTCAACTAGTTCTAACATTTTTATTTAATTAAATGTAATGGCATGACACATAGCCTTATTTTAAAATTAGATTAATTAAATTTTTCTAGTTTATTTTAACCAAATCTGCCTACATTCACACATTTTGAATGCCCTCCATCAGATTGTGGTTGTTTTACTGTGCTGTGCCTCTGCTCTACTCTTCTGTCCAGCGACCGGACGTCCAAGGTCCCAACTGGTCTCGTCTGCGACTCATCTGCCGACGCTGCTCTGGGTTGGAGATCTTCATCAACGACGCCTCCGCTGCTGCCTACTCCTTCACAAACTGCCCCACTCTTGTCTCCTGGCATCGTTTGGATCGGTGCCCTACTCCTGATTCTGTTTCGTGGTGGGATGCTTCCTAATTCCTGAAGGTCAATGACACAGGTGCCCCTGTGTCTGGTAATCTCTAAACTCAAGCTCTGATTCATTTTTGATTGACTCTGTCCGTTGGAAAGGTTCCACAATCCTTTCCTCCTTTTCGGGTCCTGATGATCAATGATGTCCTCCGTCATCGGATTTGGTATTTCAAGGCAACGACCTTCTGCTAGGAGTCCTTGACCTTGAAATAAATGGGGGATGTGTAGCCTCACCAAATAGGCTACATCCTCTGACCTTTGACCTCTGTTGACCATCACAACAATAATCCATCTTTTTCCCAATAACTTGGAATACAATCACTCTTGGATTATGTTTAACCTGAATCAAGATCCCTACAGGTGTCCTACTGTCCACTTTCAGGTGTCCATCTCCCAGATGACCTTAACTGGACACTAGCTGGTCTAATAAAACACTCTCTGTAAAGGAGTCTCTTCTTTAACACCACAGACTGGTGTTCCAGCTGTAATCTCTTGTTTACAGAACATTCTCTGGTTGTTCCTGTTCAGGGTCACCTACACACTCACACCCAAAGTGTTATAATGCTTCTCTGCTATTTTAATGCATTTTCTACATTATAATGTGAGTGTTAACGGGCGGAAGTCATGTGACTTGGTAACTCCCTCACAGTCCCTTGTCCAATCAGAACGATTCACAACTCCACTAACTCAGTTCTGATTAGTACACTTAATATCTTCTGATTGGTTAAATTTAAGATAACTCGTCTCAAAACTAATACTCAGTTCCGGTACAAGTCAGTCTTGTCTTGTCTTGTCGAGTCTTCATACAGTCTCAGTCTTGGTCTGAGCTACAGCCTGAAAGCAGTTGGAGCTGCTATGCTGCTATCTTAGCTGAACCTTCATCAGCTTTGAACAAGGCCTTGAGAGACCTGCCTCTCGTCTCTCCTTCTCGTCTCTCCCTCACCACGGGAGAGATCAGAAATGAATTCAGCATGCCTGCTGAAATGCCTCCCTTGCTGACCGGGACGTATCCACGGACTGTCCGGCGAGGTCCTCGGCGGCCACGCCTTCCAGGACCACCACTCCGAGTCTGGGGACTCCAGCCTCAGCTCGTGGAGAAACCAACGCCTGCCAGATCTAGGAGCATCCACCTGTCAGTGAGCGAACACCACTTTCTGATCGAGAGGTTTGCTTTGATAAAGCTTAATTCTTCCAAACTCAAATTAGCCTAAATTGACTCTTAAAGTCCCAACTAGGTTAACTAAATTAACTAACTTCCCTAGTCATTAAAACATATGCTACGGTCCGTTAAAACTCACAATTAAACTATCTTTAACATCCTCAACATGTTTAAGAATATTAATTGTGTTTACATCAAACTTTCAAACTGTCTTATCTGTCTGTGTTCTTAGGTTTTTCAAATTAAATGATTGTTCAATCTTTATCTGCCTCAGCTTCACGTTATTAATAAGGTATTTCAATTCACTGTACTCTTTCAAAGAACTTAGATAATTCCTGTAAACACTAAATATAAGTGATAGTATTGGAGATATTTTCTCCATATAAAACTTCCAAAACTTATTAGTGAATTTACAGAGGGTGTAGTTAAAATAACAAATAGTTATTTCAAAACGCTACAAAACATTTATGAAGAACAACACAAGCTCTAAAGGTCCCATATTCATAAAAATCCCTTTCTAAAGATCTTTTAACAGTCAGATCAGTCCCAAATACTGTGTCTGAGACTGAAAAGGGTTCAAATATTTTCAGTTTTCACCAGGCCAGTGGCGCCACGAGGGGGCGTATGGGGGCACTGCCCCCCTAAGTGAACCACACCACCCTTAAAGATTTTTAAAATACTTTTAACATTAGAAATATTTTCACCTATTTCTAACATTTTTATTTAAATTTTTAGCCATACAAAATTAAAGATAGGACAATTTAAATTAACACATGCACACATTTCAAACTGAACAGATCTGAGCCACTGGTTGTTACAAGCCAGCTAGTCTTTAACGTCATCATGTACACTTGTTAAGGTTGGAGCTTTAGCAGCTAGCATCCTGTATGTTGTTGTACGTTTTTGGACCGTGAGAAGATAAAACCATGACTGGATTTAACAAATACAGAGATGAACAGAGTTCCTCACTCCTTGTGGGTTTTCTGGACGTGTGCTGTCCATGGTTCTGAAACACCGTGTTGTCAGCTCCTCTCTTCACTGGTGTTCTGATAACAGCCTGTGGTGAACAGATGTCCTTCAGGAGCTCGAACTCATCAGCAATGAGGAAAAACAGAAGCTCTAGGATGGATTAAAATTAAACACGTATGTTGATTTAAGGACCATTGTGTCATTTTGATTTCATGTTTTTATTAAGTAAGTAAGTAAGTAAGTAAGTAAGTAAGTAAGTAAGTAAAGTTTATTTATATGGCATCTTTCACAGAAAAAAATCACAAAGTACTTCACATTAGCAGAATTGTTGTTTCATACAATCAGAATCAGAATCATAATAGCTTTTATTACCAGAACTGTGATGTCTCACAAATTTGAGAATTTGACTTGGTTACAGAACACCCGGGCGGCCACTAGATGGCGCCTATACCTTGCAGATGGCATGTGCAAACAGTGAGAATATGGTTTAATCAGAGGGAAAGAAAGAGGACTAGAAAAACCGACTGTTGTCAGCTAGCCCCGAGAGGGGGGGGACCAGCTGCTAATGGTGGAAAAAACCTCTGCAAACAGTCACTCAGGGTAGAAACAGGGGGGGGGGGGCAGAGTACAGAGTTGGGCTGAGCTGCTTCCTCCAATCCTCTTGTTTAGGAAAGATCCAGAGTCATCTGATAGTTGATTTAGTTATGTCTTCAGGCAGCGATTCTGCTTTGTTCGCTCCTTACAGTCTGTTCCACAGACTTCATTATTCCAAAGTTTTGAATCATGGCTTTGAATTACCTTAAACCCGAACCATTTGCTTAACGGTGCCAATGGTTGCTACATTAGCAGTGGCTAATGATGTAGTCCACCACCAGTGTGAATGTGTGCCTGAATTAATAATGGAATTAAGGGCTTTGAGTGTTCTTGGATAGAAAAGCACTAAAAAAAATCTAATCCAATATTAATTAGAAAATGTCACATTAATGGGTTAATGAACTGCTATCTCCCCACTTGGTTCAGTTGGTGCAACAAACAAGGTTTCTAGCAGCACATTATCAGCTACATGCGGTGCTGGTGAATGAGAATCATCTACTTCAAAGGCCAGAAGATTCTGTGATTTTTCAAATAAAATCACATCCACCATATTGTCATTTTGGGTACAAACAGAGTATTGTATTTACAAATGAAGCAACATTTCCATGGGGTCCATCAGAAGCAATCACACCAGGGGGAAGTAACTTATGATCAGATAATATGTTGTTTGCAGAGAGAAGGTCGTAGCAGTGTCTGGTTATTTACGTTAAATGACAACATGCCTGTCAGGAGTTCAGTATCTTCACAGCTGTTAGGACACCTACTGGTCCTTTTGCTGATGCTCCTTCCTGAAAGCAGCAGTTCAAACATTCTGTGAAGAACATGCAGGTGTGAGCGGGGTGTGATGGGGGATGAGGGGGGTATGAGCTGGTGCAAGGGCTGCGACGCATGATGATTTTTATGGGAGATCCTTTAGGCCTTAAAATGTTTTGTGCTTTGCTCCTGGCCACACATGATTAAATGTTTCTGTAAACAGATTTATGATCAAGTTTTTGAAACGTTTACATTTTCTAACTTCCTTTTTTAGTTTTCATTAACGTCCTTTTAAACTTTTTAAAGCTAACTGGTTGTAGTGAAGCTTGAAGTCACCGTGGGTGTGGTCAGGTCAGAAGAAGGCAGCAGAACCTTTTGAAAGTATTTTACTACAAACCAAAGGAAATCTCTGACCTGTGTGTGTGTGTGTGTGTGTGTGTGTGTGTGTGTGTGTGTGTGTGTGTGTGTGTGTGTGTGTGTGTGTGTGTGTGTGNTGTGTGTGTGTGTGTGTGTGTGTGTGTGTGTGTGTGTGTGTGTGTGTGCTGAATAATTAAATCTGTTTAGCACTTTAGAATAGAATAGAAAACCCTTTATTTCCCCTCAGTGAGGAAATTCAGGGTGACCAGCAGCAAAGTGACGGCAAGTCAAGAACAAACAGATTCACACAAGAATAAATAAAAACAGAAAACAAGAATAGAGACTGTAAAATAATTTACAGCCTAAAAATAATGAGGCAGACTATTATAATAAATAATGTTCAGTCATTAAATGTCAGAACAGGTCCTGAGTCACTGAGAACTAAACTGGGTTTTGTTCTGAAGGATGTTCAAATAGAAACACATAAAACTGTAAACCCATCAGGGAGGGTTCTACAGTCTAACAGCTGATGGAGGAAGGTTCTACCAGAACGTTCCTTCCTGCATCAGGATCACTGAAGGAGCTCCAGGTCTCCAGCAGCATCGTGGGATGGGAGACGTCCAACAGGGACCAGAGATCCTCTGTCCCCCACTGTCTCACGGGGACATCCTCAGACGGAGCTGGTCTTCCTGATCAGCTGATCTAACCTCTTCTTCTCAGCTGTAGAGAAGCTGCTGCTCCAACTGACTACAGCATAGAAAATGGCTGATGACCCCACAGAGTTCAACAGGTCCTCAGGAGTGTCCCCTGGACTCCTAAAGACCTGAGTGTCCTCAGCAGGTGGAGTCTGCTCTGACCTTCCAGTAAAGAGCATCAGTGTGACTCCAGTCCAGGTTGGTGGGTAGACAGGTAGAGTCCACCATCTCCATGTCTGCTCCCTGGAGGTCCACCGGTCTCAGAGTTGTGGGTCTGCTCCTGCAGAAATCCTTGGTGACCCCACACTGATCAGGAGGTGGTTCCTCTGGGGTCTATGAAGTCTTCTAACCACCGTCTGTCCTCTGATCAGGCCAACTGTAGCAGAGTCATCAGAGACGACAGCTTGGGGAGTTGATGGAGAAGTCTGCAGTCTAAAGGGTTAACAGGAACGCTGCCAGAACAGTTCCCTGAGGGACCCCCGTACTGCAGACCAGGCTGTCAGAGACACAGCCCCGTGTCCTCACATGAGGTAGTCCAGGATCCACTGGGACATGTGTATCTTCAGATAGAATGTAAAAATAATCCAATATTATTATTATTATTATTATTACTATTATTATTATTATTATTACTATTATTATTAAATCTTACAATAACTCTAACGCACACGTACTGTAGAGCTCATCTCATCTTGTCTGAATTTCCATGGCAACAGCTAAAGCGTTGAACTAATGTGCACCGTTCCACTGCCACCACTAGGTGGAGACATTGTTAGAGCAATGAGAGCAGCACTCACCATGGAGTCTGGTTTACTAGTGTGTTCTGTTGCTGTAAATATTTAATTTTAACCCCAGTGGAACACTGACATCACTGATAAACACCAAGCATCCACAGGAAGTATCCGTGTGAGTATAAATAATATATGTGTGATTTTACAACAACAAAAATAGATCCATCAAAGAACCCCTGATGGGTTCTCATCACAAAGGTGACACAGCATCATCTGTACCTCCAAAGGACCCTGAAGAACAGCTGGTTGAGACGTTGCTGCTACCATTTCATCATGCGTGTGTTCAGACCTTAACACGCTTCACCAGCTGGACAGAAAGGGGCCTCAGATGCTCCATCTCCACTCCACAATACATCACTGGTCGCCCTCTGGCCTCCACTGAGGAAATCTACAGCTTCTGCTGCTTCAGAACAGCCTGGCAGATCCAGGCCGTGACCTCTGGGGGGCGCTACAGGGCCCTCAAATGTGGACCGAATGACTAAAGAAAGGTTTGAGTCCCTGTGCAATCATGAAACTGAGACTCTAAATTATCCTAAAATATTTTGCAGATAAAACATATTTTTGACAATAATAAGACAAAAAACACAACTAAACATAACAGACTGTGTCCTCTACACCGGGATCATACACACAGTTCTTCTTCTTGTTCTTGTTGTCTTTATCTACTGCTTGTATTGATTTTTATTTTGTGACAGAAGTTGGTTAAAATCATCTAATCAAAGCTAACAACGATCAGACTCGGTGTCATGTTCTGCTCAGCTGGTGGAGGCCTCTACTGGACTAACGCATCAGACTGCAGGAAAAACAGCATTAACCTATGAAATCCACTGCAAGACAAAACAAGGGTAATGTCTCTTTTTATACACCTTTTAAAATCAATTCACAGAATAAATGTTACCATCAAATCTAACGTCATTATGATGTAATAATGATAAACTAATAAAGTAATGGTTTCTATTCTAACATCTGCTTACTTTTATTTATTTGTTTATTTAGCCTAAGGGACATATAAAATGAGTTCTTCTGGGTGTTCCACGGGTTAACAGACTCAAACATCAACAGATAAAATGCTGCCCCCTGAACAACAAAAGAATGATCAGAACAAAATGAGGAGTCCTGTGTTGAATTAGAGTTGAAGTCACCTCAACACGTTAAACATCTGCAGGCCCGTTTCAAACATGAAGGCTGGACTTTAGGGAAACGTGAAGCAGCACCAAACATATTAACTCACCAGTGTGAGTTTGGTTTCTCCAGGGTGGAGGTTCTGCTGTTTACGGTGCAGTCCACAGACATGCATGTGGTTAGATCTGTGACTCTACACTGTAACTGTGTGTGTGTGTGTGTTCGTGCTTTGTTGTCCTATCTGCGTTGGTGAACGTGTGACTTCATCAGACAGTGTGATCTCATGGTGTGAGCAGGTCACCTCAGTGGTAACAACATGGACCACCATCAGAACTTCAGACATGGAACATAAACCTGAACGGAGCCTAATATTAGATCATAAGACATCATGACAGCAAGATGAACAAAATGAAGCTGAGAGGACTGATTCATCATTTATGTGATTAAACATTATTGATCGGATCGTCTGAATTTGAGACATTTACTGTTTAGAATGAGTCTTTAGACAAAGTGTTGAAGACCAATTTTAAACACAGATTTTTGAGTTCCATCCATCCATTTTCTGTAGCCGCTTATTCCTCCACAGAGGGTCGCGGGGCAGCTGGTGCCTATCTCCAGCGGTCAAGGGGCGAGAGGCGGGGGACACCCTGGACGGGTCGCCAGTCCATCGCAGGGCCCAGATTTTTGAGTTTGATCTGAAAATGTTTATTTAACCAGTTCTGGTTAGGAAATGCAAATATTATTTTGGTAATATTATTTTAATTATTTGTGTTTACAGCGCTTTGGGGAGTCTCTATAAATACAGGCCATTTACCATTTTAATCATTCTAATTTAAAAAGTTCAAAATGTTCAGCAATTATCTAAAAAAAAGTCTCAATTTATAATCAATTTGTTTACCTATCAAACAGCTGATTGTATAGGTTTGTTTATGGAAAATATTTTCTTTATTAAATTTGTTCATTTATTCAGTTGTTGAAAAAAATACAAAAAATCTAGTTTAGATGTTTTGCTGAAATGAAACAAAGTTTGTGGAGAAGATAAATTAGAAAGACACGATTTTCATTCCTTCTTTTTAAACTCCTGTTTTCATATCGATAACAACGAGCTCAGGGAAACAATTAGGAGTCTGCTTCAGAGTTCATTATGTTCTGAACACACACACACACACACACACACACACACACACACACACATACACACACACACACACACACACACACACACAGGGTTATGGGTTATCTCTCTGCTGACGTTTTAGAAACCAACTTTGTGCTTGTTGTGATTCAGGGAACCTGATCCAAAGATCTGTGTGACCTGATGTGACCTGATGTGACCTTACACTGTAACACCAACAGAGATTTGACTTGAAAAGGAAACGAACATTGAACCTGTTTAAGGTCTTTGTGTTTTTCTCGGCCTTCATAGCAAACTATTTATTACAAAACAAGACGAAACAGCAGAAAATAATTTAAAAAACAACGTATTTGGACCTAACCCAACCCTTTTATCCAACAAATAATAGTTTTTACAAATTCTTATTTTTTTTGTTGTTTTTACCACGTTTTCACTAAATTATAAAAAAACAGCTTGAATATTTGAATTTGTGTTAATGTGAGCCCATTGGCTCTCAGCTAATCGGTTGTTTTTATTTGGTTCCCAAAACATTTCCTGGACTGTCTTTATGGTTTTCAACCATAAAACGCGATTTGAATCCGTTTTGCTTCAGGACAGATTTTAATAACCAAGCTGCTTCAGTCCGTGTTTTAGGAGAATGAGCTGTTATCTTGTTATGTGTTTACAATTATTCATTTTAATATAGGATGGAATACGTATTTTTACTATTAAATAAATACTATTAAATAAAAACTATTAAATAAAAACTATTAAATAAAAACTATTAAATAAATACTATTAAATAAAAACTATTAAATAACTACTGTTAAATAAAAACTATTAAATAAATACTATAAAATAAAAACTATTAAATAACTACTATTAAATAAATACTATAAAATAACTACTATAAAATAAAAACTGTTAAATAAATACTATAAAATAAAAACTATTAAATAAATACTATAAAATAAAAACTATTAAATAAATACTATAAAATAAAAACTATTAAATAAATACTATTAAAGCGTGGGAGGATTTAAACTCGACTGATTTTCTTCTTGATTCAGTTTTAGCTCAGTGATGTTTAAACTTTAAAATTAAAATTAAAATAAATGTTGAAATAAAATATCCAGTTTGTTAAAAACAGCATATTATTTTGTATTTATATTACATGATTTTTCCTTCAGATTTAATACAGTATATTCTGTTTTATTTTATTAATTGAAACTAAAGAAAAATAAATGCCCGTGTTGTCATTTAAATGTTTTTATGATACATTTAATAAATGTCTTCGGTTTAATATTTTAAAGTCTGTAATGACAATAACAATGTTTGTTTTTTTAGAGTCGGCTCGTTTAGGTCTGGCGCTCTGATTCACGGCTCACTGAGGTTTATTATATTCAAACTGAAATGTGATTAATTACGGTAAAATGAGAAGTCTCGTTGCGTCATTTTAACCAAAGAAGCGCACATAGAGATTGTCTAACTGCGGAGGAATGCGTCGGGAGACAGACGGGTCTGTCCCACATCTCTTCTGCAACAAAGTGCTGAAACTCGACGTGGTTTGGGATAATATCTTCAAGCTTCTCGATCCCGGTGTTCCTAATTAAGTCTGTGTCTGGATGGGAGCGCTCCCCACAGGGCGGAGGCCCACGGAGCGCTGCGGTTTGAGGAGAGGCCGTTTGGACTGAAACTATCCTGAGCATCTGAGAGCGACTCGGAGCAGGTCTCATCTCTAACTGGTCTTATAAATATACGGTTTTTAAACTGGGTTCCTCCGCAGCGCCTCTCTTCAGATCAAACTTTTGCATCCGAACTTTCAAAACAAAACCTACAGCTTCGTTCTTTATCAGAAACGTATCAGAGGAACGAGGAGAATCCAGGTTTGAGTCCCGGAGTGGGCCTAGAGCTCCACGTCTCCTCCTCCTCTCTGTGGACTTGGACAGACTCACTTTCATCCCCGTAAATAACAGCGTTGATCCCATCAGGCAGCGCGGCTCATATTTATTTCTCATAAATAAGGGTGTGAGCTGCGCGCGCTGATCGGATTTATTGACCCGCAGCAGCCTGCATCTCTGAGGGGTCCGAACCTCGTCTGGTCTTAGAAACACTTAGTCACATGACATGTCTGTCATGACATGACAGTTTGGGGCGGCACTAGCTCAGTTGGGAGAGTGGCCGGTCTGGTAACCGGAGGGTCACCGGTTCGATCCCCAGCTCTGGCTGGGTTAGATTGTCGTTGTGTCCTTGGGCAAGACACTTCACCCACCTTGCCTGTGTGAATGTGAGTGTGACTGTGTGTGAATGTTGGTGGTGGTCAGAAGGGCCGATGGTCAGAATGTCAGCCTCTCTTCTGTCAGTCTGCCCCAGGGCAGCTGTGACTACAGACGTCTGTCGTAGTTTACCACCACCGGTGAGAATGACTGTGTGAATGAATAATGCAACTCTGTAAAGCGTCTTTGAGTGACCTAGAAAAGCGCTATATAAAACTGATGCATTATTATTATTATTATGTCTGGTCCCCCAGTCTGGACCCCAGTCTGGACCCAGTGGACTCCCTGATGCTCTGTAGTTCGGTGTTAGTCCAACCTAAAGGCGCGGCCTCTCCAAGAGACGCGCGTAAAGTGAGGGAGCCTCGTTCGGCTTTACGGGCCATCACCCTATAAAACAGAAACAACCGCCCTGATGTAGGATGTTTATGGTGGTCATAAACGGGCCCCAAAACAGATGAAGTAGTTTGTGGAGTAAAGACAAGAGGAGCGGGTTTAACGGTGACTGTTAACGGTGTCGGGAGAAGAGTTTCCATCAATCTGAAAACACGTGATCGGAAGGTTCCGGATCCGAACCCAGCTGGGACCGACTTCATTTGTTTTGATTCGAATGAAAATGTTTGGTTTGTGTTGATTTAATGATTTTCAGAGCAGACAGCTGATGGGAAAGAAACGTCCATCTGAGCATGTAAACAAGACAATCAGAGAGGTAGCAGGGTGCGTGTGTGTGCGTGCGTGCGTGCGTGCGTGTGTGTGTGTGTGTGTGTGTGTGCTCGTTAGACCAGAAGGGAACGTCTGACCAATCAGTTTGAAGCTGGCTCACACGCCCGACAGTCCCCCGCGCAGAGATGGGACGCACTTTGTTTCAGCGAGCAAGTTGTTTTGAAGAAAGGGGGGAGGAGAGAGGGGGAGGGGGAGAGAGGGGGGGGGGGAGAGGGGGGGGGGGAGAGAGAGAGAGAGAGAGAGAGAGAGAGAGAGAGAACTGGCGGACAGAGGAGAGGGAAACAGAGTGACAAAAATCTCCTAATGTCTCCTTTCTTCTGCGTTTAGTGAACTCGCGGTGCATCCTGGATAATGTCCGAGAATGTCCATTTCTGGGACTCTGAGCAACTACTTCGTGGACTCCATCATCAGTCACGACGGCGATGACCTCTCGGGTCCGGCTCGCTTG
>SSNR01000100.1:1913392-1968392 GCA_006937965.1 Callopanchax toddi | reverse complement strand
GATTTACAAGCTCCCGAAAGGAAACTAGCAAACACAGTATGTGCTTCCAGCGGCTACCGGAAGTTTATCACTGCCACCAGTGTGTGTGTGTGTGTGTGTGTGTGTGTGTGTGTGTGTGTGTGTGTGTGTGTGTGTGTGTGTGTGTGTGTGTGTGTGTGTGTGTGTGTGTGCATGTGTGTGTGCATGGATGTGTGTGTGTGTGTGTGTGTGTGTGTGCGTGTGTGTGTGTGTGTGTGTGTGTGTATGTGTATGTGTGTGTGTGTATGTGTGTGTGTGTGTGTGTGTGTGTGTGTGTGTGTGTGTGTGTGAATGACTGTAGTGTAAAGCTCTTTGGAGTCACTGACTTGAAAAATCACTGTACAAATACAGGACATATCTGACCAGGTGCTTGAGCTGCCATAGTTCTGTTTTCATTCCTGACTGTACTGGGAACCAGTGAGGAGATTAAAAACATTCCCCCAAACAGAAGAGTCATTCTAAAGTTGTCCTTCATATGATCATTTTAGCCTCCTATAAGAGAAATATCATTTATGTCTGACAGGCTTAATGGTTAGTTTGAGTGCAGCCAAGAGTCTTTTCCCTCCCTGAAAAGCTCCAATAATCCTACAGACTGAACCTATACATCAGCGTTCCATTTCACTCTTACTTTAGCAGGATTCCTGCTGGACTCGACCCCTGGATGCACCACGATGCTGATTTTACTGTTGCTGTTGTTGATTTTTAGTTTTGTAAATAATCACATCATTCCATACGTGATGCAAATAAGCTCTATTTCTATGAACAGAGGCCAATCAAAAAGCTTTTTGTGACAATGATTAACTTTAACTTTTGCTCAGAAATGTGCTTTGGACTGGCCTGAACGCTGATTTGACATCATTTACAAATCCATCTCGACGTTGATGACATCACTGGAATGAGGGCTTCAGGTTGCTGAATCCAAACAGACTTTTTCAAAGAATCTTGAAATCTTATTAATCTAAACTTCTAAAGAACAGTTGAGCATGAACAAGTTAAAAAAAGTCCAGATTAATTTTACATACCTAAGCATACAGTATAATGGAGTATGTCTGAAAACCAAATATTTGTCTAACAACAGTCTGGCCTCACGGCCCTGGTGATCTGGTCAAAACAGAACTCTGTTAGATTTATTATGCTGTTCTCATGTCGATGCTGCACAGCAATACTATGGTATATTGGCCTGTTTCACACAACCTTTGTGGTTTAGTGTCCGTATGTTTTTGGTTTGAAACCTAATAGAATTAAATAAAAACATTATGATAGATTTTATTATCAGCTGCTGTAGTAAAACATTACCACTGTAACTACTAAACCTCTGAGAGGTTTTATCTGTGTGTGTGTGTGTGTGTGTGTGTGTGTGTGTGTGTGTGTGTGTGTGTGTGTGTGTGTGTGTGTGTGTGTGTGTGTGTGTGTGTGTGTGTGTGCACACACTCATCACTGCGGAGGGAAACTGGCTTCAGCAGTCAAACATTAATTTGACTTTTCCATTTTTATAGCTTTTGTTTGTTTTTGTACATTTTAAAACTCTTTTTCCTCTAAAACTTTTAACCTCTTTCAACAAATTATAAATCAAAATGTTTTTCTCTTTTGGAACAGAGCGGCGATGATGTTTGGTATTATTATGTTTTATACTTTTTAAGATATTTAGTTTTATAAAAATGATTCGGCCCATTTGAAATAACTGTTTTCTGATTTTGAGCAATAAGTGCTCTTCAAACATCAATCATTTCATCATCCTTTGACAATCCTGATTCACATTTTTAAAAGTTTTGATACATTTTTTGTAAAATTACCATTTAGATTTTATGAAAACTTTAGAAAAATCCACTTTTTTCCCCACTCTGGTGATGTCATCACCCCGCCTCTGAATCTAACAGTTTGCAAACAAACTCTTAAAAAAAACAAATCATTCATCAGAACGCAGTGTGTGTTCTGTCCTCGTCTGTTATGGCTGTAGGTCTGATTAAGGCTTTTCTTCCCGTTCAACCTTATAAACATGAATTTTCTTGTCACAAATGGGTCATTTTTTTCACTTGTGTTATACCTGAAGTCTCCTGCTGAGACCTTCTCCCAACAAAAACATGTATGTCTACATGAGCTTCTGTTAATGCTTTTTATTATTATCTGATGATTAGATATTAAAAACAACAAGCCTGGATAGGAAATCCACCTGAAATGAGAAAACATTTAATTTAGTCTTCTTTTCTTTCTTGTCTCCTCTCTGTGCAGGTGACCCCTCAGCCAACTGGCTGCATGCACGCTCCTCCAGGAAGAAGCGGTGCCCGTACACCAAATACCAGACCCTGGAGCTTGAAAAGGAGTTCCTGTTCAACATGTACCTCACCAGGGACCGGCGGCACGAGGTGGCACGTGCGCTCAGCCTGACGGAGCGCCAGGTGAAGATATGGTTTCAGAACCGGAGGATGAAAATGAAAAAACAGAGCAAGGACCAACCCAAGGAGTAGCAGAACTCACGGCCGTGCCCGTGCACACACACACTCATCAGATGCTTTACCATAGAAGTTCAACATGCACGGACGTGTGTGCACACAGTTTGACTTTGAAGGGGCTGTGATGTCAGTCCCATCACAATGATCAGTTCATAGGTTCGCAGCCACAGGACCTGCATCAAAACATCAGGAACTCATCAGAACAATGAAACTTTCAGGGAAAACGGTCATTCTGTACTGGACCTGACTGAAGTGGATGGACCTGAGGATCCATCACAACCAGTGACGCCTCCAGGCGCTTCACCAACCCTTCAATAATGACAACACTTTAACTTTAAAGGGTCGTTGTTACGTGGGTTCTATCAGTCAGGACCACACCCACTGGTGACATCACTCAAAGTGGATGTGGCCTCTAGAAACAGGAAGTTGTCCTCTGACTGGAGCAATAGTCTGATCAGGAGAGACACTGTTAGAGATTGGTGAGAAACTATTATGTAATTTAAAAACAACTTTCAAAAGTCACATCAGAACTCTTTATGGGGAATCACTCAATGATTACGTTATGGGAAAAAGACCAGTCATAGCGTTCTAACACACCAGTGTGATTGTTTCAAATACAGAACTGTTAGTTTATAGCCATACTCTGACTTCCTGCTTCTAGAGACCCTGCCCACCTGGAGTGACGTCACCAGTGGGTGTGGTTCTTAGTGTAGATCAATACCTGGTGGGGCCACTTCAGAAAGAGGCAAACATCCTTTAAGAAGTCTGGAGGCCGGAAGTGATCTGATCTCAGACACCAGCTCTGGATGACTCTGATACAAAGCAGATGCTCTAATCTGATCTGAGCTCTGTCGTTAAAGGGAAGCTCGGACCGCCCCGCCCCGATGATGCAGCAAAAGCAAACAGCGGTCGGTTAACGGAAAGAGTAAAAACATAAACACTTCTCTGTTTCACCCGGAGGAGCGTGGAGCTGGTGATGGTTAGGTTCAAATGCGCCCTGCGTTTGTTCCGTTCTCTAAAGCAGGACGAGGCTGAAGTCTGTCTCCATGTGGACAGCAGCGGGGTCTCATCTGTGTCCCATCCAGGACTCCTCCGCCCTCTGATCACCTCCAGCTGCAGACGGAGCTTCACTCTGAATCTCATTCAGAGAGCACTTTTACTGCTTAGGAACACTAGCTTTACCTGGTTTAGACCAGCAGTCAGACCTTTCTACACATTTAGACTGCATGGTTTTTATCAAATGTGGTCTTTCTCGCGCATGCACGTCTTTGCCATGCAAACAGAGACACACCCGGACCAGTCTCTTCTTACAGTTGGGTTTTTGAAAGAATCATCTCT
Organism: Callopanchax toddi; assembly: GCA_006937965.1. Lineage (NCBI taxonomy): Eukaryota > Metazoa > Chordata > Actinopteri > Cyprinodontiformes > Nothobranchiidae > Callopanchax > Callopanchax toddi. Next base: position 1,964,586 of record SSNR01000100.1, on the reverse strand, counting down.
ATTTTTGTACATTCAACATATTTATCTCCTATGCAAGGTGGACTCCGCTCGTGTCAGGAAGTCACGCGCGCACAAAGGGCTCAAACGCACTCCGGACGTAAAAAAGGGCCGAATTCCTCAGAGTTCCGACAGGAGACCTGTCTGCACTGGGGCCAGTTTCAAATAGTGATTATTAAAGTAGTCCAAATAATAATAATAATAATAATAATAATGATGATGATGATAATAATAATAGTAATAATGATGATAATAATAATAATGGTGATGATGATAATAATAATAATAATAATAATAATAATAATAATAATAATAATAATAATAATAGCAACAATCAAAAGTAGCAGCTTTTGAGGAAATGTTGTTTAAATGCTAAGTGAATTAGTTGTAAAAACCTGAGCTGAAGCTGAACCGTCATTAGATGAATTTTATTTTAGCTGATTTATTTTGACAATTTAAAGATTAAACAGAAAAACTTTTTATAACACAGTGACTGTTTTTAATTAGACGCTAATTATTTAAAGGAGCTACAGGAGCCGAAAACTTGTTAAAGGGCAGAAAGTTGCAGGACAGAACAGGAAGGAGCAACAAACTCAGTGGGTTTTGATGTTTCTGTATTTTAAAGGAGATAATAAGTGTTTACTGAAAAAAAAAGATTAGGAAAAGAGTGGAGTGATGATGTCATCAGAGTGCGAGTTAGAATAAACTTTACGAAAAAAAAACTTAAACTGTGATTTTACTCAAGCAGAAATACATCCGTTTTAAATGTCAACACAAATAAATATCTTTAAAAAGTGCAAAATATTTTATTAACAAACCATAACGAGCTCAGAGTTGTGATAAAGATATTGAAATATTTTAAAAGAGGAAGTGGCTGAAAATATGTTTAATGTTTATTCAGCTCAGTGATCGGTCCAGTTTTTTTCGTAGGTTTTTTTTTATCTCTCCTCCTTCAATAATTTATTATTAATATTATTATTATTATTATTATTATTATTATTGTTATTATTATTATTTTTATTGTTATTATTATTATAATTGTTATTATTATTATTATTATTATTGTTGTTATTATTATTATTATTGTGATGATTATCATTATTATTATTATTATATTATTATTATTATTATTATTATTATATTATTATCATTATTATTATTATTATTATCATCATTATTATTATTATTATAATAATTATTATTATTATTATATTATTGTGATGATGATGATTATTATTATTATTGTATTATTATTATTATTATTATTATTATTATTTTATTATTATATTATTGTTGTTGTTAGTATTATTATTGTGATGATGATGATTATTATTATTATTATATTATTATTATTATTATTATATTATTATTATTATTATATTATTATTATTGTTGTTGTTGTTATTATTATATTATTATTATTGTATTATTATTATTATTATTATTATTATTATTATTATTATTATTATTATTATTATTATGTATTTGGAGTTGAGAGATGAGGAGGCCCGTCCCCTCACCGCGCACGGTGCGCGCAGATATCTGGACTCATGGAGGAATCCTATATTAAACTGTCGCTTTTGTGCGTGTGACAGCGCGCGCGTGTTTGTGAACGCCTTTGAGAAGCGGCCTAACGGTACGGTACGGGCTTCACCATGCAGTCACGAGCTCCAATCCTTCCATAAGCAGCATCAAATCCTCCGTTTATGTGGGGAAATGCTCACACCGTCTGCGCATGCTCCGAATCACGGTTTAGTTGCTTCTGTGCTGTTGCTTGCTGGAATTAAAATAACGGATCTGTTTCTTATTTATTGTACATAAAGTGACTTTCTATGTTGTCTGGTCCTTTAGGGACTCGCTGAGGACTGGTTCTGTCTGCTGTCCTTTTAGAGTCCATGTGCTGTTTAAACCATTTGTTTTCACGTCATTCCAGTGATTGTGTGTTTGTGTTGTGATGAGTTATAAGGGAAGAGCGGGGAGAAAAGGGTGAAGCAGAGCCTCGAAGATGTTCTCATGAATGGTTTGCTTCTATTTTGTATGGATTTCTATCGGTCTCAGATCTTTCCTCCCATCACAGAGACTCGGTTGAAGGGAACAAATCCAACCCATCTGGTGACAGAGAGAGAGAGAGAGAGAGACTCTGTTTCCTGCTCCTGCTGATGCTGCGTTCTTATTAAAAACATCAGACTTTACAGTTTGGTCTGTTTGTGTTGCTGCTGTCGGTGTTTATCAGGGACAAGTAGGAAATGAACACACACACACACACACACAGCTGCGGGTGTGATCGTGGAACCGGACCGAGGAGCTCATCACAAAAGAACAACAGATGGAGAGAGGGAGAGAAGAGAAGAGGAGAGGAGAAGAGAGTCGGTTGAGCCGCATGTGTCTGAAATATGTGTCTCTTCAGTTGAAGACTGGAGCTGGAAGTTAAAGGCGTCTGTCTGGCTGCGACACCAAAAGACAGTCATAAACTACCCCCCCCCCCCCTCACACACGCGCGCGCGCACACACACATTCGTGGGCGCGTCGTCCGTTAGGAGCTCGCTGAGCCGTTGTGGTTCTTGTTTTTCTTTTCAGCTCTGAGATGAAGTCTGTTTGAAGGAAGCAAACAATGCAGAGAGAGACAGAACATTCCAGACCTAGAACGTTAGCATCAGTATACAGTATAATGCTGCTGCCGCTATGGACTCGGTCCATGTGAGACACCGGACTCAGCCGGGACAGCTGCTGCAGCGGAATGTGGCTGATCCAGGATCAGAATGGGATTAAAGCAAGAAATAAAACATCTTGTTTCTAATGTTTCCTTTCTGTCTCATGAAAATATTAACGACCACTGAGATGAGCTATTCAAACATGAGTCATGTGAATCTGATGTAAAGTGTGTGTGTGTGTGTGTGTGTGTGTGTGTGTGTGTGTGTGTGTGTGTGTGTGTGTGTGTGTGTGTGTGTGTGTGTGTGTGTGTGTGTGTGTGTGTGTGTGTGTGTGTGTGTGTTGGTCCTTTTGGTGTTGCAGTCAGACAGATGCCCCATCTCTTTAAGCTCCAGTGTTCAGCTGAAGATCCACACGTTTGGAACACACGCTGCTCCTCTGATCCTTCCACCCTCTCTCCTCCTGCTCAGGAGGCAGAAACATTCACTTATTTTACAGGTGACGGCCAGGGAGAAGGTTGTAGGTTCATAAAAATCTTTACAGACTCTTCTAGAATAGAGAAAGTTGTTAAAATGAGAATAAAGACTTTTTACATGTTTTTTTATTTCATTCAAAAGGAGAACACAAAAACAAACAAAAAATGATATACATAAACATTTACACTACACATAATGAAAAGGGACAAAAGGAAGAAAATATCTTCTATAATCTGCTCCTCTTTACAAATAAATTTATTAATTAAATCATTCATCTTCTAAACAGATAAATTATAATTACTGTTTAAATTTACTGAAATAATCACAGACACTAACTTAATAACAAATTCATAATTCCTCAAAAAATTTGACTAAAAACCTCTTTTAAATACATAAAGTGACTTTGATTCCTTCATTTTTTAAAAGTTGTTCCACAATTTCACACCATTTATTGAAATACTCAGTTCCTTTATCTTAAATCAGGTTTATTAAAGACTTTAGTTCCTTTCAACAAATAACTGCTTTCTCTCATTTTGAACATCTTCTGAATATTTATAGGCAGAGTATCTGTACCAGCTTTGTACATAGTTTATAATATTTTCCGTTTAACCAAATCATGTTCATTTGGAGAGAAAACATAGAGCCTAATAATATTATTATACTTTTTATTATTAATAATAATATTATTGTTTCTTTATAACAATAATAACACTATTATTATTATTATTATTATTATTATTATTATTATTATTATTATTATTATTATTATTATTATTATTATTATTATTCAGAATCACAGTTTGTCATTTTAAAACGGCAGAGTGTTTCCTGATTAGATTTTCAAACCACTTCCTGTCTCTAAGGAAGTCATTTTCTAAAATCTTGATGAGGACAAAACAAATTGATGTCAATATTTAAAGAACATTTTTTTATAAACATTTTCTTTCTCTCTGTCATCTTTTACATGTTTTTAGATCATAACCTGATGGAGGATAAAACTATAATTAAAAGTTCATTATGGATTTCACTCTATGGTGTTATTAGTCTGTATTTTATACTTTTCTTCTTGAAGCTTTGATTAAAAAACTTCCAACAGATTCTCATTAAAATATGTGACATTAGTCTGATTTTTGTGTTTTTTTTTGTCTCAGTGGAAATATGACATGTTATAAAGTGGTGTGTAAAACGTAACCTCAGATCTATCAACACAAAGAGAAACTCAACACTTTCTAATGAGGAATCGTTAAAAAAGGGAACCAGCCTCTTCAGGAGGATCTGACTCTATAGTAATTTTTAAATCTTTGAATATTTTTCTTTTTTCATTTTTAAAATATCAGGCCATAGTTCATCTTATTCTATTTCTCACAGATTTTTGAACCAATTCATTTACAAAGTGTTTTAATAAAATGGAACAGTAATTCTATGCTATTTTTATTTCTATTTTTTCAGATTTTACCTTCATTATAAATGTAAATAATGATTTTGACCTACTAGACTATCATGAGGGTGTGCCTGCCAGCCCTGTGTTTTACTGCTGATTCAGCAGGATGTGGAGAAAGTAACTCGGAATTAAAAAATAATATATTTAAACTCTTAAAGAGTTTTCTTTATTATAAAAGCTCTCCGGATGAGAAGTAAAACAGCTCCAGGAAACAAAACAAAACAAAAAGACATCCTGATGCTTTTTAAAGAACTTATTGTGATTTTCCTGACACCATTCAGAACTTTTTCTGTCTTTCTGTCTGTGTGAAGTTATTCTCTTCGTTCTGCTGTAGGAGATTTAATTACCAGTTTTCTGGTCCATTTTGATTTGGTGTAGACTTGAGAGAAACCAGTTAATTACAGATCTGTTTGTATTAAAACCCAGGCACTAACAGTGGCTTTGTTTTCAGTTCTATAGACCAACTCACTTATTACAACTTTATCCACATTCTGAGTTCCTGACATGTCTCTGCAACATCGTTTAGGATTCATTCATATTTTTTACCAACTTCCTGTTCAAGACAGGGATCTGGTGTCTCTCTCCACTGGGCATCGGGCGAGAGGCGGGGTTTACCGGACAGGTCATCAGTTCATCATTATACTATAAAAAATTATCTCTATCTCATCCTGATGTGATCTCATCCTGATGTGATCTCATCCTGATGTGATCTCATCCTGATGTGGATCTCATCCTGATGTGGATCTCACTTTGGATCTCACCCTGATGTGATCTCACCCTGATGTGATCTCATCCTGATGTGATCTCACTTTGGATCTCACCCTGATGTGATCTCACCCTGATGTGATCTCATCCTGATGTGATCTCACTTTGGATCTCACCCTGATGTGATCTCACCCTGATGTGATCTCATCCTGATGTGATCTCACTTTGGATCTCACCCTGATGTGGATCTCATCCTGATGTGATCTCACCTTGATGTGATCTCATCCTGATGTGATCTCATCCTGATGTGGATCTCACCATGATGTGAATCTAGCCCTGATGTGATCTCATCCTGATGTGATCTCATCCTGATGTGATCTCATCCTGATGTGGATCTAATCCTGATGTGATCTCATCCTGATGTGATCTCACCTTGATGTGATCTCATCCTGATGTGATCTCATCCTGATGTGAATATCATCCTGATGTGATCTCATCCTGATGTGATCTCATCCTGATGTGGATCTCATCCTGATGTGGATCTCACTTTGGATCTCATCCTGATGTGATCTCACCTTGATGTGATCTCACCTTGATGTGATCTCATCCTGATGTGATCTCATCCTGATGTGATCTCATCCTGATGTGATCTCATCCTGATGTGATCTCACCTTGATGTGATCTCATCCTGATGTGATCTCATCCTTATGTGGATCTCACCCTGATGTGAATCTCATCCTGATGTGATCTCATCCTGATGTGGATCTCACCCTGATTTGGATCTCATCCTGATGTGATCTCATCCTGATGTGGATCTCACCCTGATGTGATCTCATCCTGATGTGGACCTTGATATGATCTCATCCTGATGTGGATCTCATCCTGATGTGGATCTCATCCTGATGTGGATCTCATCCTGATGTGATCTCACCTTGATGTGATCTCACCTTGATGTGATCTCATCCTGATGTGATCTCATCCTGATGTGATCTCATCCTGATGTGATCTCATCCTGATGTGGATCTCACCCTGATGTGATCTCATCCTGATGTGGATCTCACCCTGATGTGGATATCATCCTCATGTGATCTCATCCTGATGTGATCTCATCCTGATGTGATCTCATCCTGATGTGAATGTCACCTTGATATGATCTCATCCTGATGTGGATCTCACCCTGATGTGATCTCATCCTGATGTGGATCTCACCCTGATGTGGATCTCACCCTGATGTGATCTCATCCTGATGTGGATCTCACCCAGATGTGGATCTCATCCTGATGTGAATCTCATCCTGATGTGATCTCATCCTGATGTGGATCTCACCCTGATGTGATCTCATCCTGATGTGATCTCACCCTGATGTGGATCTCATCCTGATGTGAATCTCATCCTGATGTGATCTCATCCTGATGTGATCTCAGCCTGATGTTGATCTCACCTTGATGTGATCTCACCCTGATGTGGATCTCATCCTGAAGTGATCTCATCCTTATGTGGATCTCACCCTGATGTGAATCTCATCCTGATGTGAATCTCATCCTGATGTGATCTCATCCTGATGTGGATCTCATCCTGATGTGGATCTCATCCTGATGTGATCTCATCCTGATGTGATCTCATCCTGATGTGATCTCAACCTGATGTGATCTCATCCTGATGTGATCTCATCCTGATGTGATCTCATCCTGATGTGGATCTCATCCTGATGTGATCTCACCTTGATGTGATCTCATCCTGATGTGATCTCACCCTGATGTGATCTCATCCTGATGTGATCTCATCCTGATGTGATCTCACCCTGATGTGATCTCATCCTGATGTGGATCTCATCCTGATGTGGATCTCACCCTGATGTGATCTCATCCTGATGTGATCTCATCCTGATGTGGATCTCATCCTGATGTGGATCTCACTTTGGATCTCATCCTGATGTGATCTCACCCTTATGTGATCTCATCCTGATGTGATCTCATCCTGATGTGATCTCATCCTGATGTTGATCTCATCCTGATGTGGATCTCACCCTGATGTGGATATCATCCTCATGTGATCTCATCCTGATGTGACCTCATCCTGATGTGATCTCATCCTGATGTGATCTCATCCTGATGTGATCTCATCCTGATGTGATCTCATCCTGATGTTGATCTCATCCTGATGTGGATCTCACCCTGATGTGGATCTCACCCTGATGTGATCTCATCCTGATGTGGATCACACCCTGATGTGGATCTCACCCTGATGTGAATCTCATCCTGATGTGAATCTCATCCTGATGTGATCTCATCCTGATGTGGATCTCACCCTGATGTGGATCTCATCCTGATGTGATCTCATCCTGATGTGATCTCATCCTGATGTGAATCTCACCCTGATGTGATCTAATCCTGATGTGATCTCATGCTGATGTGATCTCATCCTGATGTGATCTCATTCTGATGTTGATCTCATCCTGATGTGGATCTCACCCTGATGTGGATTTCACCCTGATGTGGATCTCACCCTGATGTGATCTCATCCTGATGTGGATCTCACCCTGATGTGGATCTCATCCTGATGTGATCTCAGCCTGATGTTGATCTCACCTTGATGTGATCTCACCCTGATGTGGATCTCATCCTGAAGTGATCTCATCCTGATGTGGATCTCACCCTGATGTGAATCTCATCCTGATGTGAATCTCATCCTGATGTGATCTCATCCTGATGTGGATCTCACCCTGATGTGGATCTCATCCTGATGTGATCTCATCCTGATGTGAATCTCACCCTGATGTGATCTAATCCTGATGTGATCTCATGCTGATGTGATCTCATCCTGATGTGATCTCATTCTGATGTGGATGTCATCCTGATGTGATCTCACCTTGATGTGATCTCATCCTAATGTGGATCTCACCCTGATGTGATCTCATCCTGATGTGATCTCATCCTGATTTGATCTCACCCTGATGTGATCTCATCCTGATGTGGATCTCATCCTGATGTGGATCTCACCCTGATGTGATCTCATCCTGATGTGATCTCATCCTGATGTTGATCTCATCCTGATGTGGATCTCACCCTGATGTGGATATCATCCTCATGTGATCTCATCCTGATGTGACCTCATCCTGATGTGATCTCATCCTGATGTGATCTCATCCTGATGTGATCTCATCCTGATGTTGATCTCATCCTGATGTGGATCTCACCCTGATGTGGATCTCACCCTGATGTGGATCTCACCCTGATGTGATCTCATCCTGATGTGGATCTCACCCTGATTTGGATCTCATCCTGATGTGATCTCAGCCTGATGTTGATCTCACCTTGATGTGATCTCACCCTGATGTGGATCTCATCCTGAAGTGATCTCACCCTGATGTGAATCTCATCCTGATGTGAATCTCATCCTGATGTGGATCTCACCCTGATGTGATCTCATCCTGATGTGATCTCATCCTGATGTGATCTCATCCTGATGTGATCTCATCCTGATGTGAATGTCATCCTGATGTGATCTCATCCTGATGTGATCTCATTCTGATGTGATCTCAACTTGATGTGATCTCATCCTAATGTGATCTCATCCTGATGTGGATCTCATCCTGATGTGGATCTCACTTTGGATCTCATCCTGATGTGATCTCACCCTTATGTGATCTCATCCTGATGTGATCTCATCCTGATGTGATCTCATCCTGATGTTGATCTCATCCTGATGTGGATCTCACCCTGATGTGGATCTCATCCTCATGTGATCTCATCCTGATGTGAACTCATCCTGATGTGATCTCATCCTGATGTGATCTCACCTTGATGTGATTTCATCCTGATGTGATCTCATCCTGATGTGAATCTCACCCTGATATGATCTCATCCTGATGTGGATCTCACCCTGATGTGATCTCATCCTGATGTGGATCTCACCCTGATGTGGATCTCACCCTGATGTGATCTCATCCTGATGTGGATCTCACCCTGATGTGGATCTCATCCTGATGTGATCTCAGCCTGATGTTGATCTCACCCTGATGTGATCTCACCCTGATGTGGATCTCATCCTGATGTGATCTCATCCTGATGTGATCTCATCCTGATGTGATCTCATCCTGATGTGATCTCATCCTGATGTGGATCTCATCCTGATGTGGATCTCACTTTGGATCTCATTCTGATGTGGATCTCATCCTGATGTGATCTCACCCTGATGTGATCTCATCCTGATGTGGATCTCATCCTGATGTGGATCTCACTTTGGATCTCATTCTGATGTGGATCTCATCCTGATGTGATCTCACCCTGATGTGATCTCATCCTGATGTGATCTCATCCTGATGTGATCTCACCCTGATGTGATCTCATCCTGATGTGATCTCATCCTGATGTGATCTCATCCTGATGTGATCTCATCCTGATGTGGATCTCATCCTGATGTGATCTCATCCTGATGTGATCTCATCCTGATGTGATCTCATCCTGATGTGATCTCATCCTGATGTGATCTCATCCTGATGTGATCTCATCCTGATGTGATCTCATCCTGATGTGATCTCATCCTGATGTGAATGTCATCCTGATGTGATCTCATCCTGATGTGAATCTCATCCTGATGTGGATCTCATCCTGATGTGATCTCATCCTGATGTGAATGTCATCCTGATGTGATCTCATCCTGATGTGAATCTCATCCTAATGTGATCTCATCCTGATGTGATCTCATCCTGATGTGGATCTCATCCTGATGTGATCTCATCCTGATGTGGATCTCATCCTGATGTGATCTCATCCTGATGTGAATGTCATCCTGATGTGATCTCATCCTGATGTGATCTCATCCTGATGTGGTCTCATCCTGATGTGATCTCATCCTGATGTGGTCTCATCCTGATGTAATCTCATCCTGATGTGATCTCATCCTGATGTAGATCTAACCCTGATGTTGATTTCCTCCCATTCTTTCATTGCTTGGATCAATGTTCTCTTCAGGCCATGTCATTATGACTTTCTTTTCTTTGTGAAAACCTTCAACCTGAAGGTGCTTTGGTTGTTGTTGTCATTAACTGTTTGTCTTTTTAGCTGCTTCTTCCTGACAGTTACATGTTTGTTTAACATATTAATCATTTCTGGTTTGTGTTCCAGCACCACTACCACTTGAATAAAACCTATATGTCCATTGTGCCCTCCCATTCTAAGCTGTTTAACATATATCACCTGTTTTGGGTCTTTCTGGTTCTTGGTAGATCAGTATCCTGTATTTTTCAGTAAAACAAAGCTATGAAATAATTTAATCAGAGATAATTCTCCTTATGTGCTATCTTGTGGGATTGATAACCTCCCTCTGGATTTCTCTGGTGCTACAGTTTTCTTCCACATTCCAAACATAAGCGTGGTCATTTGTCCATCCACCACGTGCTCCTCACCTGCTGACTACTGGGACCAAATTCATCTGGAGCTCATTCACCCATGTCTCAGAACAAAACAGGAGCACAGCGTTTAGGATAAGAAGCATCTTAAATCAAGACTTAACAGCTTTAAAGGTGATGTCCTGTTAGACTTTAGAGTTTTTGAATACATTTCATGAGTGTTTCTGGTGTTTTAACATCCAAATCTTTTATTTGCACACAATGTTTTAAATGAAACTCCTGAGGCGACAACATGTATAAGTACACAATACTTCCAACATGAAGTTATGAATCCTTGGTGCAGTGTGAAGGAGACCAGACGACATCGTGTTCTGCTTTGCTCTCAGTTGCAGTTTATTTGCTGAAGAGAACTTTTGACTCCCCTCACTGAACACCAGCCACTGATGTCTGCTTCTAGTTTCTTTCTTTGATTTGTTGCTTGAAAACAGCTCCTTGTTTTATGATTAAGATCTAGTTTTAAAATAAAAGCTGGCCTAATCATTTTAGTGATTAAAACATCCAGTGTGTGCAGCCTGCTCCCGCTGGCAGAATGCCTTCATTTGATTCTCCCAGGAACAGTTTTCTGATTACCACCGTTTCACTAACTCACTGTGGGAGGATGTCAAAGGCCCAAACCCCCCAACACAACTAGCTTCAATAGGCACCATAACATAGACAAGTCATTGAAAAGCATTAGAGTCTTGGTGATAAAAGGATTCCAGACCCATCATCGACTTTAGACTCAGATTTGATCAGAATGTCAGAGACAAGTGGCTGCTCTGCACATGTTCAGAACCAGGCTCTGGCAGCACTGACATTCGACAAGAACACACAAAGCAGTTTCTAAAGTCAAACACACAGCGTTATCGGAGACTAAACGACAAACACGGGCAGAGAATCGCTTTTATTATAGAGGCAATTTAATATTAACACAACATAGTAACACACAGGCTGAGAAAAATATGACACTCGACAATAATTAACTGCCTAAAGTGCTGCCACATGACAAAAAAACAAAGGGATCAGAAACGATCCCACAAGAAGCAATGAGTCATGGGAGTTTTTTCTGTAGCGGCTAACTGTGATGCTAGGCTAACATAGTTCTAAACATTAAACAGAACAAATCCAGGTTTAGTTCCTGGTGTGTTTTCATAATTCTGTTTAATCTCCTCTGACAAATGTCCCACCCGTTGCTGCTGCTTGTGTAAAGTTAATGTCGAGCTAAGTTTCAACATTGTTCACCAACAGGGTGGGGCTGCAGATGGACATATTTCATGTCAAAACAGGGATGTCTGCAGAATGTGTGTACAGTAGTGCTGCATCCAACTGGGTCAGAAAGGAAGGACGAGAAATCAAATCCATCAAAAAAAAGAAATACGGTAAGTCCACGGGATCAGCCGCCTGAATCAAACATCACGTTGTTTCAGGCCAGGTTCATGTGATGATGATGATGATGATGATGATGACACATTTTAAACACTATTAAAAGTTCTGATATTGTCTCCTCTTCCAACACACACATAGTCTTTTTGCATTTAATGAACTTCTCTAATAATTTCAATAAACAAGTAAATTAACAACTAATTGTATTTTATGGGGGAAACAACTATAAATATATTTTCTTTTTGAACTGATATAAATTAAATAACCTAAAGTGAAAATGTAAAAGAATAAATAAATGAACGTAGGGGTTTCTTGCAGTCAAGACTCAGAACAGGAAACAGGGATGTTGTTTTTTCTTTTTTCAACACAAAGAGAAAAATAAGTCTGACAGAATTTTCCCCTTCGGACCAATATAACTCTGGCAGTTTCTCCTTCTTTTCTTCTTTCTCACGTCAGCTGTTCTGCACACTTCCCTTCACTATTTCACCGACGGAAGCAAACAGCACGAGACGAGCAGGATGTGCTGCGCGCATCCGACGTCTGGAGCCCTGAGGGAGGGAGGCCGCGCCGCTCCGCGCCGCGCCGCGCCGCGCCGTGAGGAGGGCTGCGGGTCGGATCGCTCTGACAGAACCCACCGCTGACTGGAGAAGAGCTCAAAGGGAAAGGAAGACTAGAAGAGCGAAGGGAGGAGGAGGAGGAGGGGGGTGGGTTCGGCTTTCAGTGAGGCGCAATAAAAGAATATGACGGCAATAAAAGTTTATAGCGTATAAATTTCTGAAGGTTAAGAACTAAACGGCTGTAAAACAAACACGCCGTGAGGAAAGGAGAAGAACGAGGAAGCCATCGAAGAGGAAATAGGAGGAGAAGTTTCGAACCCCACTGTTTCCATTCTGCTCCGCAGAGGGAGTGTGGGGGTGCGAAGGACCGAGAACTTTAGATATTAAACAATGAGAATAAAAAACGGAACTGAAGCTCTGAGAAACCACCCGGCAGTAAAGGAGCTGGTAGAGACCTTCATCTGGACTAACAGCCTCTCTTAGTTTGGTTTGATGGTTCTGGAGCTGCTTATGAAGTGGTCTGATGTGTTTGTCTGTGTCCTGTTGGACTCGATGTGGACTCCTGTCCTCGATCTCTCACACATCCAAACAGCAAAAACTCCGAGAACTAGACCGGGACCAGTGAGCTGCGTCCGGCTCCACGGGCCTCTGCACCGGCCTGCAGAGAGCTGCGTGGTGGGAGGCTCCGGAGCCGATCGGACACACACACACACACACACACACACACACACACACACACACACACACACACACACACACACACACACACACACACACACAAACACACACGCACGCATGCACGTACTCACACACACACATATATATTATATATATGAATATATTATATATATATAATATATATCTTATATATATAATATATATATATATGCCCTGCGATGGACTGTCGACCCGTCCAGGGTGTCCCCCGCCTCTCGCCCCTTGACCGCTGGAGATAGGCACCAGCTGCCCCGCGACCCTCTGTGGAGGAATAAGCGGCTACAGAAAATGGATGGATGGATGGATAATATATATATTATATTATATATACAATATATATATTATATATATTACATATATATTACATATATATTATATATTTATATGTATTATATATATATAATATATATTATATTATATATATATATTATAATATATAATATATATATTACATATATATTATACATTTATATGTATTTTTTATGATATATATATATATAATATAGTAGCTACATACCGTACAGAATGAGAACTAAGCATTGTATTAGATGTAACTTGTGTGTTCAGCCCTGTAATTATTTAAATTAACAATAAATCTGGATTCGTTTTAAATAGAAACCCAGTAAAAACGTCTGAGGATCAGGATTAAATCAAAGCTTCTGCTTAAGGTGTGATGTTGCAGTGTAAATACCGGTTTTTGAGGACAGGATTACATTTCTCACTTGACCTTCCTCGTTACTTTTTGTCTTTTTATTTAATACTTTAAAACCCGTTTTCTAATTCCTGTATTCCTCCGGATCTTGCTGTGTTGTTTGTCTGTAGTTGAATGTAGACAGATGTGGTTTCTCGACACTTCCTGTTCGAGGCACAGCCCGGTTCTGGTTCTGAGGACTCTTCCGGTTGAAGAGGACTCGTTTCCCTTCACTGCCTCCTCGTGTTTGCTCAGGATGGAGGGTTGTGTTGATGTTATCAGCTGGCCCGGTTTTTATACTGAGTCTGGTTCTGTTGTAGCGGGACTGAACTGGCTCTGGATCAGTTTGGGGTTGACCAGGATTTTGTCTTTTCGATATTCTTTTATTTTTATGGCCCTGAGATTCGCTTTATGTGAATTGTTGCGTTATAGATCAAACAAATAGAAGTTGATGTTGACGTAAGTCACGTGTTTAAGTCAAACCAGGCTTCTCATTGGTCTCCATCCATCAGCCAGCCTCATGCTGACCGATAAGAAAAGTCCACCTTCACGCCTTCTTCTCTCTGAGGCTGTATCCAGAACGGCCGCTAGATGGCGGTGTGACTCCACGACAGACCATGCCCTGCTCTGGGTTCTGGGTCAGTTTACTGGATTTGGACCCACAGGCTGATTTGTTACGACGCTCAGTTCGGCGTCCAGTTCCAAAGAGATGTAACACAACATGTAGCGATTTATTTCACAACATTATAAAAATGTAATAAAACCTTCAGGAAATCTATAAAAATGCATCAACAAGAGAAATACAAATCCCAAAAAGACAAAGCTCATTTAGACCTGAGAAATGAGAGTTTTCTCTGTTTTAATGAGAAACAATCAGACAAAAAGGAGCTCTTTTCATCTCCACCTTCTGCTTTATTTTTTTGTAAACAGACATTTTGATCTGGACCTGATGAAATGGTGAGTTTGGTGTTTTAGGCTCTGGAGCGGCTGCGGGTCATTGTCACATCGCAGAACGGATGCAGTCGGTTTGGAAAGTAACCCGCTGGCACTCAGGATCCAGGAAGCGCTTTGCAGAAATCACACCCATAGGCCACAGTCTCTGGTTTATTTAGAAAACTAACCCGAGTGAGAGCGCGAGGGCCGCGCGCAGGAACCGGATTCCGGGTTCAACAGGAGCTACTGGTTCTACTTAATGCGTCATGTTAGGGGTTTAATCAGGCTTTAGAGGACATGAAATCAGCGCCTAACCTTTATTCTGAGGCTCTGAATCCCGTCTCCTGCTCAGCTGATCGTCGGCGTCCAGGAATGAGATTTTTTACGCAGCGCGTTCCCGTCTCCCCTTGCGCACAAATCTCACAAAAAAATCCTTTATTGCAGCAGTAAAACACGGCGCGGCGGAGCTCCGGTAGCGTCATATTCTGGGCGACAATTTGGAAACTTACTGCCGCAATTCTCAGAGTCAATCAGCGGACGGAGCGCGCGCAGCCTGCAGCGGGCAGGTGGGCCTGTTTGGGTCCAAACACATCTATAGGTCTCACATCTAGAATCTATAAATCTACATGGTTCTTTACGAGCCCCGTTATTCTGTTACGGTTTCCTCTGAGTCTAGAACCAACCACCTTTAAGTCCGCTCAGCCCCGAGATGAAGGAGTGACCTGTGAGAAAATGAGCAGCAAAAACCCAAAGCGAGGCGCGTTTACGGCCTCCGGACGCCTAAAGGGCGCCTTGTAACCCCCCCACCCCCGCTCTGTCTCTCTGTTGCAGTGAGGTAAACAACGTAACAGCGTCACCTGACTTTATGAGGCATTAGAGTTGGTTAAAGTGTTTACAGCCGCCTATTAGCCTCCCCGGCCCTCCTTAGGCCCGCGTGTTTATGGAGAGCACATTCAGGCTGTATGTAAATATGTATATATAAATATATATATAAATAATAACTCGGAAAAAACTGTGGCAGCATCTGAGCTCGTTTCCATGGTGACCAGTAGGAGAAGGGCTTGAAAAGAATCAGACTTCTGCTCCTCGCTCTACTCTTAGTTGAGCAAATGACAAGGAGCTGTTAATGAGAGTCATACGCGCACGCGCACACACACACACCTTCCCGCTTGTTCAACCCCCCTAACCCTTTTTTCTTTGGATTAGTTTGGTGGAAGCGCGCGCACCTCCTCCTCCTCCTCGTCCTCCTCCTCCTCTTTCCTCCCTTCATCTTTTCGCTCCCTTTGTAATATCTCGGAGCTCCTTCAGTCTCTTAAGGCTTACGCGCGCGTGCGTTTGCATTAAAATACACGGAAGGAAATGCGTTAATATGCTCGCGCGCTCCCGCAAATTCGTCTAATAGAGTGAAGAACCGGTAAGAGACGCAAACTATTTCTGAAAGCAAGACGCGCGCGCGTACATACACACACACGCGCGTGCACCATGGGGGGATAGAAAGAGAAGAAGAAAGCTCGCGCGAGGGGGAGCCAGAGAGAAAGGGAGAGAGCGAGAGAGGAACAGAGAGAGAGAGAGCGACGGAGGGAGAGAGGGGAAATATGAAACAACTCATTTGCAAAGGAGTAAATCACGGAAAGCCGTTTGAGAGCGCGACAGGCTCCCGGTTTCAGCGCTAACGGGAACGGGGTTGCGCACGAGCCTCTCTCCTCCTCTTCCTCCACCAGTTTTTCTTTTCTCCTCTGCCTCCTCTTCTTCGCTGGGGATCGTATGGCATCGCTGTGATTGTTGTGCTTCTCGTCGCTGTTGTAGTTGAGGTGCCTGCAGCTGCACTTACCGGCTACCGTCGCCGTTCCTCACCTAAACCCGGTCTGTGAGGGGGAGCACCGGTCACCGACGACGGGGGCAGATCCAGTCCTCTCCTCCACTGCATGTGTGTGTGTGTGTGTGTGTGTGTGTGTGCGTGCGTATTGGCGGTGTGCCTCTATCTCAAAGATAGAAGCAGTCGAAAAGAAAACAACAAAAACGCGCGCGCGCGCACACACACACACACACACACACATACACACACACACACACACATCTGTGAGGTGCGCTCTTTTCCTGAGCTCCATCTGACTCTGTGGAACTGAAAAAACAGAGATTCTCTCTAAAAGATGAGTTCCTACTTCGTAAACTCGCTCTTCTCTAAATATAAAAGCGGGGATTCGTTACGTCCGAACTACTACGAGTGTGGCTTTGCGCAGGACCTGGCCGGGAGTCGGCCCACCGTGGTGTACGGCCCGGGCTCAGGGGCCACCTTCCAGCACGCTCCGCAGATCCAGGATTTCTATCACCACAGCACCTCCTCACTGCCCAGCAACCCCTACCAGCAGAGCCCCTGCGCGGTCACATGCCACGGCGAGCCGGGCAACTTTTACGGATACGACGCCCTGCAGCGACAGACGCTTTTTGGGGCCCAGGACGCGGATCTGGTCCAATACAGTGACTGTAAGCTGGGAGGCGCGACGGGACTCGGCGGTGAGGACACGGACGGGACCGAGCAAAGCCCCTCGCCCACGCAGCTCTTCCCCTGGATGAGACCGCAAGGTGAGAAAACGACAAACACGCTTTTGACTGGCATGCTGTGGTCTGGTTATTTCTGAGCGCGTTAGAAATCCTTTCTTTCAGAGAATGAGTGTCTGAAGTGACTGCTGGTCGTCGGGAACGGGAGACAGTTGGAAAATGGTGAGAGAAATGTGGAAAAGTTCATTTAAATGCGGCGGGGCTCGCGCGTAACAGCGAGAGGACGGAGCGGCTTTGCTTTGTGAAACTTGTAAAATGGCCTGATTTCACTAAGAGAATACCCAGGATGGAAACTCAGAGAGAGAAACTGAAAAGAGAGAAAAAAGAAAAGAAAACTAACGTCAAAGGAAGGTCCGGGAAGGGGGACGGAGCCGAGCCCCCTCCCGGTTCACTGGAAACACTGTTGTGAGCTGAGGGAACCGGATGATGGCTGTAGATGTTTCCAGGCACCGGGAAGCCTTAAAGCGAAGCTTTGACCCGCCTCTGGCTTTTACTGCCGCCTTGTTTGGACTCTCCGGGACTCCGTTGGCCTCAGAGTCCCGATCCTCACAGAGCTGTGTCCATTTCATCACTTCAAAGGCTCCAACGTCCTCAAACTGTTCATTTCAACCTAGTATAGGAACATATATATATATATATATATATACATATATATATATATATATATATATATATATATATATATATATATATATATATATATATATATATATATATATATATATATATATATACATATATAATATACGAGCTTCTCCCTCAGTGCGCTCACATGCATACACAAAGCACACACACTGTGTATATGTACACATATATCTGTATGTTTTGTGTGTGTGTGTGTGTGTGTGTGTGTGTGTGTGTGTGTGTGTGTGTGCGCGCGCGCTATAAAGCCAGGGAGCCAGAAGGAGGAGCAGTGAAAGGTTTTGGCATCAGTAGCAGACTATTCTGTTTGAGCCCATATTTCTTCTGCTTTGAGTGTGGTGTGTGTGTGTGTGTGTGTGTGTGTGTGTGTGTGTGTGCGCGCGCGCTATAAAGCCAGGGAGCCAGAAGGAGGAGCAGTGAAAGGTTTTGGCATCAGTAGCAGACTATTCTGTTTGAGCCCATATTTCTTCTGCTTTGGTGTGTGTGTGTGTGTGTGTGTGTGTGTGTGTGTGTGTGTGTGTGTGTGTGTGTGTGTGTGTGTGTGTGTGTGTGTGTGTGTGTGTGTGTGTGTTCTGAACTGTTTCGCAGGATTTTCTCTCTTTTCTTGATGACGTTTAGAACTCAGTTCTGATTTTAAACTTTTTGCTCTCCTCCTCCTCCTCCTCCTCTTCCTCCGCTCTAAGTTTAATCATTAACTCCTCCCGCTACTTTTCCCTGAACTCGCCAGTCCTTCTCGTGTTTCTCCGCTCTCATTGCGACCTTTAAAGCTCAGAATCGGACCTTTTCTTATAGATCCTTTTAAAACAACAGTTTCTGGTGCTTATTGTGATGGTTGAAATTCAGACAGACTGCAGGAACGATCTGGTCTGAGAGTGAAGTTATTCCAGAGTGAAACAGGAAGCCAGCGCACCGCTAAAAGTCGCTGTTGTTTTTACAACCATGAGGTGAAGGCATCGCTTCACTGCATTCCTCACCTTTTAAACAGAAGTGCGTTTTTGTTCACAACACGGGAGGTTTGAGCTCTATAGGTCCAGAGTCTCACTGTAGGATGAAAACAGCTTCAGATTCCACCAGAACCCCTGTCCGAGGGCTTCACGTCAGCCGTTAACCGGAAGCCTTTGTGAATCATTTTTTTATTTTCTAAATATGCAATTAATTCCTGTGGTCAGGCTGTTGAGTGGTTAGTTATTTTTGTCTGGACGTTTAGTGGCGTCTGCTGTCAAGTGGAAACCTTTTCTCCTTCCCGAAATGTCAGCCGCCAGCTGCCGCGCGCTGCTCCAGTGCATATTTAATTATGTCTGTAAATGTTTCATCTGAAAGAGCCCAGAGCCAAACGCAGGCGGCGAGTCCACAAACAGCACAGATTCCACAGCGGGACGTAATAATAACCGTCCAAAAGGAAAAGGCTTCCTTTACAATCAGGTTAAAACTGATTTATAAAAGCGTCATGACGTCATTCTTTATTTGTAAACATTTAATAAACCATTAAAAAGCAGTATTATTGCAAATAATAAAGCTAACTGTAAACTGATTAATGAGGGGTAAGCATTTATAAAATGTTCTCTGTTTGAACATGTTGGCAGAAAATCACGTTTTTAAATTTTTTAAACATTTGTTGTTGTTTTTTTTTTAAAGTCTAATCATGAGGAAAAGTAATGTTTTTGGCCAAATAGTGAGCCAGTCTTTATTGGAACTCAGATGTTACTCTATAATAAAAGGTCACAAAGTCTTCTCCCTCTGAAGGGACAGTGTTTCATTATGTAACCTTTGATATGCAGCCTAAACCCACTTTTTATTGCAAAAAGGTAGACATGTAAAGAAAGTAGAAAAAGTTTTTTTTTTATTTTAAAATGAAAAAACAATCATTTGAAAGAATAAATTTAAAAAACCATCAGGAATTAAAAGTTAAAAACGTTCAAAAGGAAAATAAAAAACAAAAAAAAGAAAGATATTTAAATGTTAAAAAGTAAAACAAACTAAATAAATGAAATTTAAAAATTTAAAAACAACTTCAGTCCTTTAAAAACCCTCAGTACCATTCAGTGGTTAATGCAGAATAAACAGAATAAAGTGAGGTGAGCATTAAGCAACAAATAAACAACAATAATAAAATAACTTACTGAGCCGAACGTGAGAAACCTTATAACTGATTTATTAATGATTCATATGGTGTGTATAAACTACTCAATAACCTATTCTTAAATAACTTACAAAGCATTTCTAGGTGGATCCTTAAGTGGTAATAATAAAAACTGATTCGTCATAAACGCAGAGACGTTTTATTTTAGAGGGAACCCGGTTTCAGTGGATTTATCTGA
Organism: Callopanchax toddi; assembly: GCA_006937965.1. Lineage (NCBI taxonomy): Eukaryota > Metazoa > Chordata > Actinopteri > Cyprinodontiformes > Nothobranchiidae > Callopanchax > Callopanchax toddi. The sequence continues at coordinate 1,944,129 of SSNR01000100.1, read as the reverse complement.
TCTTCGTTTTATGACCTCATAACGCTCTCCAGATATCTGACAGACCCCAGAACAGCCACAGCTCGCACTCCGCTGCTCTGGCTAAAACCGCACTGAGCGCCTCCAGAACCAGAACCAGAACCAGAACCAGAACCAGAGCCAGAACCAGAGCCAGAGCCAGAGCCAGAGCCAGAACCAGAGCCAGAACCAGAGCCAGAGCCAGAGCCAGAGCCAGAACCAGAACCAGAACCAGAGCCAGAACCAGAGCCAGAGCCAGAGCCAGAGCCAGAGCCAGAACCAGAACCAGAACCAGAGCCAGAACCAGAGCCAGAACCAGAGCCAGAGCCAGAGCCAGAGCCAGAACCAGAACCAGAACCAGAGCCAGAACCAGAGCCAGAACCAGAGCTGAGGGACTGGATGAGGCTCCAGAACACAGACCTCCATCAGTCTCTACCTCTCTATTACCCTGAGACATTCTGCTCTGGAATGTGTGTGTGTGTGTGTGTGTGTGTGTGTGTGTGTGTGTGTGTGTGTGTGTGTGTGTGTGTGTGTGTGTGTGTGTGTGTGTGTGTGTGTGTGTGTGTGTGTGTGTGTGTGTGTGTGTGTGTGTGTGTGGACCGCACACAGACACACATAACCTCTAAGTCCTCGGAAAATAGACACTTCAAGGCAAAAAGGAAGAAGAGAAACACCTTTTAGTTGTAAACCAGCTGAATGAAGGATCCTGGGTCTGATCGGTTTACCGTTTACCGGTTTACCGGAGTCTGTGAGTTCATTCAAGTCCCGGAAGAAACCAAAAAACTAAACCAAAACAAACCGTTGCTCAGAGACCTCCGGTGTGTCGAGAACGTTCTGGTACAGACTGTAATAATCATGTTATCTTAGGAACCGTCAGCACGGTCCGGTCCGGTCCGGTCCGGTCCGGTTCGTGATGAGTAAATGAGAAGTTTATTTCACCTAATTTCATCATGATTTTATTGACCATTTGACCTGTTTTCTTTGACATCCTGACGTCTCACCAGCACTTGTTTTATCATCTTTTTACAATTTTCCCTTTTGTCCCATGACGCTGCTCTGAGAGTTACCGACACGAAACACACAGATATGGTCAAACTATTAAACAGCTATAATACTTGAAAACAAAACTAATGTTATTAAAGAAATTTGTTTCAAAAGGAAAACCCCGTTTTCTCTAAATCCTCTAATGACATTTGTAACGTTAAAGATAGAGGATTGATATGCTGTAGTTCTGATGTTTGTGAAGAAAAAGCTGTTTACTTTTGTGTATACGGCCATTTTGTCATTTATTTTGTCTTTAGTTGAAGGGGGTTATAGGTCATATATGATTTTTTTCTTCTTCCTCCCCCCTTTTCACTCAAATGATTTGTATTCTGGTTGGTATTTTGTATTTTGATTTGATGTTTGTATATTGAAGTTTTTTGAGTGAAAAAAACTTATTGAATTGAATTGAATTTTCAAGTCGCTTAAAAAATAAGTAAGTTCCGATCATTAGAATAAATTGCGGTCCTTGGTTTTAAACCTCCCCTCCTTCTTTTAATACTTCACCTGTTTTAAGTCTGTGTATTCCTGTAAGTTACTCTCATTTATTGAAGCCCTGTTAAACACATTCCTGTCACTATGGGACAGGAAATAGTCCATGTAAGTATAAATGTATAAGTCTATATCTATAAATGTCTAAATCCATGCTGCTGCTCGTGAGGATGCGGCTGTTTGTTTGTTTGTTTATTTGTTTGTTGGATTGAACACAACCTGATCGTGTTTTGAGACTTTTCCGGTTATGACTTCATAGAATAAACAACACATTTTGTTTGTAATATTTCTGAATGAAACTGAGAAAATCAAATTCAAATGAACCTCTAGTGAAAAATAGGTTGAGGCGTTTCCTTTATTGTTTGGGTTATTGAGGGTTGAAATATAAAGCCAAATCATATTAAGGCCACCCTGTTGTAATATAATAATTTTAACTGTTTATTTTGGTGAAAACATCTTAATGTTTTTATATTTTGAGTTCGGTGCCTGAATCCTGCACGTTACTTCATTTAATCTGTCTAACATTTTTACACTCAAGCATTTTGAGTAGATTGGAGACAATTATATTGATAAAGTTGGCTTTTACTTAATATAATTGTCTCCAATCTACTCAAAATTCTTGAGTGTAAAATGTTACACTAAAAATTTAAGTAAACGATGGTTTTACTTTTTTGAAGGGTCTGAATGTCTGAAGTCAAACTTCATATTTGAACTTCTTTCTATCCTGAAGTGACACCAGGACTCCTCATCTGTTCCAAATTGTTGAGTAATCAATGTCAATAGAATCATTTTGTTATTAATCCTTGTGTCTTCCGTGCCCCCCCCCCCCCCCCCCCCCCCCCCCCCCCCCCCCCCCCCCCTAGTAGCTGCGGGCAGGAGGCGAGGCCGACAGACCTACAGTCGCTACCAGACCCTGGAGCTGGAGAAGGAGTTCCTCTTCAACCCCTACTTGACCCGAAAGCGCCGCATCGAGGTGTCGCACGCGCTGGCGCTGACCGAGCGCCAGGTGAAGATCTGGTTCCAGAACCGGAGGATGAAGTGGAAGAAGGAGAACAACAAGGACAAGTTCCCCAGCAGCAAGAGCGAGCAGGAGGCCGTGGAGAGGGAGAGGAGGGAGAAGGAGCTGCGGGAGGCCGGCGGAGGCAGCGGCGGGGGAACCGGAGAAGGAGGCGGAGGAGCTGGATCGGCGGCGGCGGCAGCGGCGGTGGGCTCACAGGGCTCCGGGAGCGAGGACTGCTGCGACACACCCCACAAACAAATGTAGTGAGGAGGACGGAGGAACCGGAGCGGTGATTAGGGTGCAAGTCTAAGTGTTAGGGGAGGTTAGGACGTCTTTACCGGGGCCGTTCGGCCTCCCGGGGCCTCATCAGATGAGTCCCCGGACTGAAGGGGGTCCGCTGACTGTAAAACCCACAGATTAAAGAGCTGTGAAGAACCGAGAAGTGAACCCAGTTTGATTTGGGATGGGGCCAATCAGTACCCGTCCAACCCCACCTCCAAAAACAGAACAAAAAAAAAAGAATAAAAATAAAAGTGATAGCTTAATTTCTCGTGGATATTGTGGAACATTTCTATATTGTTAGAATTTATCATTAACAGTTTCATCCTTGGCAGCTGTAGAGTTTTTAAGTTAAATGATGATGGTGCACTTTTTACTGTAATTCTCACTTCAATGTTCTTCTTGTTGTTATGACTATGATTAATTGATGATGATGATGTTGAAGACGATGACTTAGCGATTAATGACATTTCCAACAACATGAAACTGCCTATTTATGCCGTTTTAGTAGGTTGGCTCTTTTTTACACACACTGTCATTCTAGTTGGGTTTTGACCTTTTTGTCAATGATGTTTGTTTTATGTTGTATTCCTATATATTTTAAAAAGGGTTAGGAAGCATGTGCACTGTGCAGATTAAAAAGAAAACATTCATAAGAATAAAAATAATAAAAAGTCTTTTGAAAATGGCAGCTTAATGGCTTTAATTTAAATCTGATTACTGGCTGAATGAAGGATTCATTTAATTTAGTCCCATTTCGGATCTGATGACATCACTTACCAACCTCTTTAATTAGGATTTCTTTCATTATCCCCGTTGTTTTCCTCTTCATCAGTATGTGTTGTGATAAAAGCCTTCAGCTCAGTGGATTCTGGTCTTTACACTCCACCTCGCTCTGCACACACTCCCCTTTTATACAAACATCTCCTTATTTATGGGCTGCTCCTTCACACCCACTTACAATATTACAGGCTTCCATTAAAAGGCCTTCCATCATCATCAGCATCACTTCAGGTCAGATTTCAAATGGTTTCCGTATGAGAAGACCAAACTCCTGGATTTAGATGTGTACACACACACACACACACACACACGCACACACACACACACACACACACACACACACACACACACACACACACACACACACACACAAAGCACACAGCCATCAATTTCAACTTCTTTATTTTCCTGAACCTGCTCACTAACTCAGTCGCTGCAGTAAAAAGCAGAATTGAATCTGTTGGACTTGAATTGGAAAGTCTTTCATCTCATTTTGGTCACAACGGTTCGTTTCTTTTACGGCTGTCCTCTCTCACGTCGTGTCGTTCAGCTGAAGTAATAAAAGTACAGACTGTTTAGATCAGTGATCAAAGGTCATGTGAGGACTCTGGATGCTCATTGTTTCCTTTACATGACATCATGCAAAGTGTTCAGCAAATGTTTTCAAATATAACTCCTGAAAATATCAACTTTTAGTCCCTGTTGCTCCAATTTCAGAATTTTGGGTGTAGCATGTATAAATTGAACGTATAAATTATAACAAGAAACACACACCCGAATGATCTAAGTTCTAAGGAGGAAGGAAGGTGAAACTACGGTTTTCAAGAGAAAAATTTAACCGGCATTTAATAAACAGTCAAATTGAAACAAAACAATTAAATCTCAATAACACTGAAATCCTTTTGTCCTATTCAGTTCAGTTTTTTTAGTTCCTTTAAAGTCCTTGAAACCCCTTGGATCCTCAGGTTAGTCCAACCAAAAAAATTTAGGTAATCCAAGTGATTAAAAAATAATAAAATTATTTGATCAGAGCTCTGATTTTGTTTCACTACCCGGGTAGTATGTGTTTGGTTTACTTGCGCAGAAAAGACTTCAGCTTAGCTGTGTTTGATGGGGTCCACTCCATCATGGAAGGATGTTACAGCATTCGACCCTCTTCTTCTCCAGATCCACAGCTCCAGGCTCTCATCAAACTGTCCATCTTGAAATGAGTCCATCAGAAAAAACCAACCTGCATAAGCAGGGCTTTGTTAATCTCTCTTCAAATAAGTAACTCAATAATCAAATCTGGTTCAAATCATTCATACCAACAAACTAACAATATTTAGGTAATTTGCAGGTTCTTACACAGAATGCATTATTTACATGTGACATTAGAAATCCACATGGCAGTGTAATTACCCATTTTTCAATAGCATTAGCTATGTTAGCTATTAGCTAGTTTCTACAAATAAATTCTAAATTCTGAGTAACTTCACATTTCCCCCGATTGGTTTTATCAGATAGGTCATTCTTTAAGTTTATCAAAAGTAATTTAACTCAGAAGTTTGAAATAACATCAGAAAACAGAATACAAAGTAACATAGCTAGCAAAAAATTAGCTTAGCATTTTAGAACATGTCACTCACCGGAGAAAAGATAAAACAAAAAATGGAACAAATCTCCTTCAGTCTCCCAGGCAACACACTTTGCTCTATAAACCAAAAATATGTGGTTATAAGTAGTATTTAACAACTTTTTTCTGTGTTTTTTGGCCGTGTGCCTTACATGTGCAGTCCAGCTGCCTTACAGGAAGAAGATGTAGCTTCAGGGCAAACACAGAGCACCCTCTACTGGGCACAAACAGTACTACTTATTTATAAAGCTAGAATATGGGCATGACAGCCTAATATTCTGCTAAATTTAGGAGGGTTACATCAGCTCATTTAATAAGAACAGCTTGTCTTCAGTTTCAACCATAACAACACGTTTGTGACTGAGTTTAAATGCACTGTCAGTTTACATTAAGGAAGGAGGAGGAAACAAACTGAATGGAAACATTTGGTGCAGAAACTGGCTCCAATCCGAGGACATTGATTCTTCATAAATCATTCATGTCTCATTGATGTCAAAAGTGAGTTATGATCAAAAGCAGCTGCTCATATCTGGGTGTTTATTGTCCCAAAGTGAAGTGAAACAACACGGTCGTGTGTTCCGTTCTGTGTTGTGTATTGTCATGTTAGATGTTATCTTTCCAGTATATCTCTACCCTCTAAGGATTTAAAGGCCCTAATCCAGCTTTTCTGTAGTTTCCACCTTTTTACCAGGGTACATGCAGGAATCTTGAAGTTAAATTCAAAACCTTTTCAAGACTTTCAAGACCGTCTCAATATTTTTTAATACCTCACCACCATTCTGGTTATGCGGCAGCGTTCACCGTGATTCTCTCCCATCTTAACATTTCGGTGCATTCGTAATACTCAGCGGGAACACCAGAGCGTACGTTGTGCTTTTGAACTTCTGCACCGCCCGCCCTGGTGCTCTGAGAGAAGGATTACTAACGCACCCTTTGTTTCCCGCTCTTTTTTTAAATAGAAATGACTACATTCACACGTTTACGATGTTTTTGGGACTCAAACTGTTGGACATCAATTTCAGATTTTTTCATTCCAAAATGTAAGACTTTATAAAGCCGTGATAAGACTTTTTAATACTTTATAAGGGTCTTGAATTTCCCAAAATTGGCTTATCACCTTTTAATACTTTTCAAGACTCCCCGGATACCCTGTTTGTGGGTGTGTTCGGAGTCTGTGCTGACACAGATATAATTTGAATATTCTGACTTTCTCTTACTGTCATGATGAAAAGGTTTGACTTCAGTCCAGCTATGAGGAACTCTGTGCAGCTGTCCAGACACGGAACAGGTAGACTCCGTCCTGCAGGTCTGTTTCATCTGATCCATAAAAATGTTGTCAGGTACAACAAATAAGAACAAGTTGATTACCCTGACAGAGGTTCCCGTCAAGTTCCCACATCTCTTTTACATTCCTCTTAAGCACCACAAAGTAACTTTCTTCTAAGAGTACTAAGAGGTTTACTGTTTTATTGGATAAATTAAATTTGACCTCATGTGAACTCATTACATTGATTTGTATGACTGACTGTGTCTCAGCGATTCCCAGAGAGCTCCTGTTTCCTCTCTGGTCCTGGTTACCTTCACTTAATTCTTTTATAATTACCTAAACTTTGAATATGTTAACAACCAGTCCAGTTCAGCCAAAACTAAAACTGTTTCTCAACAACCTGGACTTGACTGTTAAAGAAACCACCTTCAGTCAAAGTGCCAGATAGCTTTTTGGGTTGCGTTTGCTAACATTTTATAGGACACTCTTTGAAATGCTTGAAAATTGAAATTTCCAATAGAGTTTCATTATATCGAAAGGTTTTTTTCTTTCTGAAATAATTTTCATTTTTATTTTCAAGTGTTAATCAAGCTCAGTACGTGACTAAGACTCCTAACCTTCTGTTGTTTAACTCCTAAGACCTGAACTCTTTAATGGCATGTTTCATTTATCTTTGCTATTTGGGCTGACTGGGACCTGATGAATGTACAAACAAAGACATCTTTTTTTCCTGATGTAGTTTTTGTGGAAAATGGTTTCCACATATGAGGTCATGAACAAAAATTTGAATGGTGGTCTAGACCATAGATATCATATATATCACTAGATGCCCTATGTGGGACTCTAAGGCGTCCCTACACGGAGGCCATCTTGCTTCGTACAACTGACGTTCTGCTCTCTATGGCAGCAGATGGAAGGTAAGTGATGAACTTAACTTAAAACACGCATAACTCGATTAAAAATGAATGGATTTACAAAAAGGTTACTGTCTTACAAACCTTATTATGTACCGGTATAGACTTGAGATTTGATACTTTTACAATTTATGAAACTCCCGACCATTATCGTTATGTTTTGATATATATTCACAGCCACGTCTCTGATGTTTATAAAAATGCAAACCGTTTGAAAACCGGTTAAAAATTGAGCAAGTTAGAGGTATTTAATAGTACATGCTTCATTGACACCAGTGTAAAAAAAAGGGGGCAGCTGTACAAACTAAGATGGCCGCCGGCGTAGGGACGTCAGGGTCCATTGACGAACAGCGCGGGTGAGACATCTAGTGATATATATGATATATATGGTCTAGACAACCCAAAAATGTGATGTCCACATATGTGGAGACCCAGGTTCTAGATCCATAAAGAGGGTTAATACAAACATGTGCTGCAAAGTCGTCAATCTGGATGTCTAGTTGCCCAATAAAGTAAGCCAGTGGTTCCAAAGTTTTGGTTTGGTTCTCCACTCAGAATGAGAAAATGCATTATCTCTAAATCAAAAAAATAATGCAAACAACAAATATGTTAAAAGATAAAAACTGATCAAATTAGGAAGATCATTGCTATACGGTTTGACTAAATGTTTGTTGAATTGGCTTACTACTGTAGAATTATCTATATTTTTCAATACGTTTTCACTGGGGTCACATGTAACCCTTAATCTATATAATAATAATAATAATAATAATAATAATAATAATAATAATAATAATAATAATAATAATAATAATAATTGAGCGACAGGCAGTCAGTAGTCTCAATAGTTCTGAGAAATGTGCTCAGATCTGGACCAGAAGTCAGAATAACTCTAGTTTCGGTAGGAGAGCGAGGGTTGGACATCAATAAGACAACCACAACAATTATGCAGTTTGTTTGTATTATTAATTATAACAACAATAATAAACAATTTCAACAACAAGAATAAACAATATAACAATCAAATAAGCGGCAATCCCAAAATAAAATAACCCAAAATAAATCTGTGTCCTTTATCGTTGGGCCCGTTAATTCACTCTGGGTCTGAGTGAACTGAATGTATCAGAGTTCTTTTCCTACCACTTCCATTCAGGTCTCACCACCTAGCTCGGGCTAGGAATCTCTCCCAAAGGTTCGGGGTGATCCTTCGATGGAATCCAGCTGGAACGACTCCGTCTCTCAGTCTGTCGACGCTCAGTTCTGGATCCTGGAAATGAAAACCTGACCTAACGACGGTCAGAAAAATCCACATTCAGTACAATCGTATAGTTTCACATCATCACCAATCAACATCATACTCATCTTCATATCAACTGCTTCAAATATTCACTTTCATATGATCTGGTTCAAACCATATTATTCTATTCAAGTTTCATTTAGTTGTACAACAAATATATATTCTCTATTTATGGTATGAAACTATAAATGCATCATCTTAAACAGCTATTCCAGTGCATCTGAGTAACAAGGCACTTCAACTTATCACTAATAAATTCAATAGTGACTTATCACAACAACATTTAACATTCATGACATTTTATACACTAACATGAAGCAGAAAACATAGTCATTTAAAGTTATTGAGCATTAATGTGCTATCATCTCCTGTCTGCAGCGGTTACAGAGCAAAAGAGCACTAAAAATGGACTTCACATCACTTAAACAATGCATACAAAACACTACTTCATCTGTTTCTCACAGTTTGTGCAAACAACATCACAAAGGAAACACAAAATGTTACACAAAACAGCAACATTCACAATAATAGGATAGCTAACTTCAAATGAGCAACATTAGCACCATTTCAGGGTAATGAAGCTGTGTTGATAATAACTTCTCCCTTTTTCAGCTCTACTAAGCTTTAACTTTCAAGTATTCAGCTCTTTAGAGACTCGACAGTTGTTTCCAACGTGGAGACTAAGTTTATTGAGCTTTCTCACCGTTGAAACATTTGTTTGGTTTCTCTCACATACAGTAGCCACGTGTAGCCTGGAATGCATCACGCATCAATACAGACTCTACAAAAGCACAAACATGACGAAATGACCACCGTCAGATATCGGATACTTTAAACAATCATTTAATGTTGCTAAGGTTAGAGATTTCAGGGTCTTACTCCACGGATGGTTACAGATTGCAAGTTCAGAATCTGGGAGATTTCTTGTGAATCTCTCTGGCAAAACAAAATGGTGGAAGTGACGTGGGTTTCAATCACGTGGGGTTATTAGAACTCCGTGATTGGTCGGATTTCTCCTAAGGAATCATGGGAAGTCTCTGTGATTGGTCAATTTCTCCTGATGAATTATGGGAAATGTAGTAAATCCATGTTTCAGCAGAAACTCCTAAACTAATCAGTTTTCCCTTTCTTTTCTGTTATGATGTTGTTTTTCTTTTCAAGTCTTTACTTTATTAAGACGGGATTCTTTATTTCTAGCTGGTTTTATCAGTTTTATTAATGTTTAATCATTTATTTCTATTTTTAGTTACGTTTTTTTAACTTGGTTACACACACATTCCTTTAGCACCTCTGCCTTAGCTAACTGGTGACAGGAGCAGCTAAAGCACCTTCTATCAAAACCTTGTAGGTGATGGATTGGGGACCTGTCCACAGGACATACCAACCTCGTGTCCACTGACTCCTGGAAATGACCAAGGTACCCATTTTACCTTTTCTTCTGCATAAGTTGTTTTATATGCTAACAGCAAGGGGAGGATTAAGGGGTACAGGGGCCCCTAGGCTACACTTGTCTGTGACTATGACCAGATCCAAACATAATGTGGGACAAAAAATATTAAAGGATTGTCAAAATTTAAACACTGTACTTGAAAATAATAATTTTGCGGCGGCGTGTGGCTCAGTTGGTAGAGTGGCCGTCTGGTAACCAGAGGGTCGCCGGTTCGATCCCAGCTCCAGCTGGGTTACATCATCGTGTCCTTGGAGACACTTCACCCAGCTGCCTGCTGGTGGTGGTGAGGAGGACCCATCGGTGCCAGATTGTTTGCAGTGAGTCCAGCCTCTGACAGTCTGCCCCAGGGCAGCTGTGGCTAAACTGAAGCTAACTGCCATCAGTGTGTGAATGTATGGGTGAATGTGTCTATGTAGTGTGAAGAGCTTTGGGAGTTCTAGGACTTAGAAAGCACTATACAAGTACACACCATTTACCATTAAAAAAAATGTATCCTTTACAGATCTCCTTTAGTGAAAGTTGATTTTGACACCTGCTGACTTAAACCCAGGTCTCCCACATGAAAGGTAGTTTCTTTACTTTTAAGCTATGTTTCAGTTGTATTTATTTTGTTCTGTTTCTGCATATGAACATTATATGTGTCACAGAACGTGAGTCAAGACCAAAAAAAATCTGCGTCACTTACGATTTTCTGCACCAGTTCAGTTTAAGAATATTCTTGCATGTAAATTTTAATGAAATATTTTTTTTTTACTGGCCAATGGGGACCCCAGAACACATGAAGCCCCCATAGGCTCAAGTCATATCTAGCCTGTGCATTAATCTGGGCAGGGCAGGAGAAAAACAGAAAATCATCTTCTCTTCTGCCACATTTACCATAAGGTGAAATGAAGACAAGTTTGTATATTTTCTAACTGTTGAAGTCTGAGTGAGTTTTTCAGCTGGTTAGTCAACCTTTTAAAACCCATCTGTGACTCCCCACATCAGCAGCTTGTTGCTAGGGGGGAGTCGACCCACTGCAGCACACAAAGAATGGTGCAAGTGGAAAAATCACCCAAAGAGCTGCAAACCTGTGGCTCTTTAGTCATTGTTCATTTCATCTATGTTTGAGTCGTTTACACAAAAGGGTGAATTATTTTGAAGCTGCCTGGAGATGACACTCAGGTCTGCACTGTATGAGTTGAAACCTCGCGTCGCCTTGCCTTCTCGCGCCTATCCAGGTCCGGGTCGTAGGGGCAGCATCCCAATAGGGAGTCCCAGAACGTCCTCTCCCTGGTCACCAGCTTCTCCAGCAGGACCCCAAGGTGTTCGCTCCCAGGCCAGATTGAAGATGTGCTTTCTCCAACATGTCCTGGTTTGACCTGGAGACCTTTCATGCCTGAAACACCTCCCTGGGGATGCTTCCAGGAGGCATCCTGACAAGATGCCCGAACCACCTCAACTGGCTCCTCGTTTTCTTTGTTTAAAGTTGGTCCCTCTGTTTTTTCTTATTAAAAAGTAGAAATGAGAAGAAAGAAGACTTATTTGTTGTTGCTCTTAAATTGTGTGAGAAAGTTTCATTTTTAAATGATGTTCATTGAATGTTAATAAATTTGATACAACGTAGAATTCATGTTGAAGTGAAAGCCTAAACCAGGAGACCTAATCGTGTTTATACACATCACCTCACTCCCCTCATCATATTCTTCATCTTGCTATTGACATATTGCATAGAATAGGACATTTATTAGCATTTTCTCACAAACCTGTCTTGTTTGGTCATTTTATATAACCTATAATACACATTTTTAATAATCTAAACCTACATTGATTGACTTCACAGCCTCTGAGAAAAAGTCATCACATAATTTAATTATTTCAATATCATCATGTTTATTAGAGGATTCTGTATCTAAACTGAACTGAATTTTTGAAACAGTTCCTTTTTCTTTTTACTATCTTTAATTTCATCTCTAGATTTGCGATAGTCCTCCCATGTGCTGAATCACATGAATAAAATATTTGGGGGATGCTGAACTTTCCGTTGAGTTTTTTCATACCAAATCACAGCAGAAGTCACGTCAGGGCCAGGCACAGTATCAAACAGCTTTTTAAAAAAACAATCCAATTACATCCTGAACCAAAACAGTCAGTTTGGTTATGATACAGTGCAATGCATCTGATTCAGGAGTAGCATTGTGTTTTCTATTCTGAATAGAGAGCGTTTTGATTACATGTAGTCAGGTTCATTTATAAAGTGCCAGAAGTTATCTCAAAGTGCAGTTTCAGTTCTTTATGCTGAAAAAAGCTAAACAAAAATACGACTCCTTGATGAACTCCTTGAGCTTCATATTTAATATCTTTAGAAGTCAAATTCAAAGTGTTATTTCTTGTTAGAAGGTGCACAAACTGGTGGAACAAACCAGTCATAATAAAAATGAAAATAACTTATTTTCTTAGAAAATCACATTTTATGTATGGTATGTTTATTCTATGTGGATTAGGTTCTAGCTCATGGGACAAGGTGGCAGTAGCAGGGTTCCTGCGGTGTCTTGAAAGTCTTAAAAGCATTGAATATATGAATTTGGAAATAATACCTTAAAAAGACTTAAAGTCTTGAATTTTGATATCTGGGTCTTAAAATGTGTGCTGTGTTACTTCTCCGTATCTCATTTCACCTCAAAGGTTTCATTTGTCAATCACGATTATTCTGATTAAATAACTTGTCATACTTTGCACATTCTACATTTCTTTTTAAAATAAATGAACATCTGTTCAAGAATTTTAGCTTTCCCTTGTTGGTAGGTCTATGAAATGGGTATTAAATTTTTATATAAATGGTCTTAAAAATGTCTTTAAAACACTTGAATTTGACTCTAAGAAACCTGTAGGAACCCTGAGTAGGTTAGTTAGCAGTCGTCTGGCAATCAGAGGGTTGTTGGTTTTATCCCAGCTCCTGCCAGGTCACCTTGTCAATGTGTCCTTAGGCAAGACAGTTCACCAACCTTGTCTGGTAAAAGTGAGCCTGGAGAGATCAATAGCGCCTGGTCTGTCAGTCCGTCCCAGGGCAGCTGTGGTTACAAGTAGCTGATCCACCAGTGTGTAAATGGGTGAATGACTGTTCATATTGTACAGCACTTTGGGGAGTGTAGAACTATAGAAAGATCTACATAAATACAAGACATTTAACATTTATTTATTTATTTATTTAACATTGTAGTGTCAACCACTTTGGTCTCCCTGGACTTGATAAAGCACCATGCTGCTCCTTGTATACTGCTTCCTGTGTCAGCTCCTTTGGGAGAACATTAATGATCCATATGTTAGTCGTAGTTTACCACCACCAGAGTGTGAATGAATAATGCAACTCTGTGAAGCGCTTTGAGCAGGGCCGGATCTAGCCAGCCCCATTAAGGGGGGCAGGTAGAATATCAGGGGGGGCAGTCTGGACATGCTAAGAATGTTTTGGTCATCACATCCCCCCAATCCCTTAAATGCATCAAAAACTATGACATCATCATATCAGTTCCTCTATCCATAGATTTATGTTTATATTTGATCCCTACCCTCTGCATTTACCCGGGCTTGGGACCGGCACAAGTAGGACACTGGCTGATGTCCTGTTGAGGCTGACCTCATCTGTAGGGTTTGTTTTGGTTTTTTGTGGTTTTTGTTGTTCTTTTTTGTGGGTTTTTTTTTTTTTTTTTTGCTGTTATTTTTTGTGTTTTTACTTTTTTGTGTGTGTGTGTTTTTTTGTTTTGTTTTTTGTTCTTTGTGTTTTTTTGTTTTGTTTTTTGTTCTTTGTGTTTTTTTGTTTTGTTTTTTGTTCTTTGTGTTTTTTTGTTTTGTTTTTTGTTCTTTGTGTTTTTTTGTTTTGTTTTTTGTTCTTTGTGTTTTTTTGTTTTGTTTTTTGTTCTTTGTGTTTTTTGTTTTGTTTTTGTTCTTTTTGTGTTTTTTTGTTTTGTTTTTTGTTCTTTGTGTTTTTTGTTTTGTTTTTTGTTCTTTTTGTGTTTTTTGTTCTTTTTGTGTTTTTTGTTTTGCCCTTTGTTCTTTTTGTGTTTTTTGTTTTGTTTTTTGTTTTTCTTGTGTGTTTTGTTTTTCTTGTGTGTTTTTTGTTTTTCTTTTTTGTGTCATTCATCAGTAGCTACTTTGAATGAGGACAAACAGAAGAGAGTGCTCACTCTGACCATTTTTCACTGAAGTATTTTTGAAATTTCTTATTTTCTGCAGATGTCTGCAATCACGTTTGGGGGGGCAGTCATAGAATTTGGGGGGGCAATGCCCCCCCTTGCCCATGCCTACATCCGGCCATGGCTTTGAGTGTCCTAATAAGGTGCTATATAAATCCAATGCATTATTATGTTCTCTATGAAACGGTTGACCTGCTAGTTAAAGTTTGTTTTTGAGAACTCAGAGTTCAACAGGGCATAAAGTGTCTAAACACAAATGAGGTTTTAACACATTGTAACTGTGAGGGTTATAGTAAACGTATGAAGCAATATCCTCACAATCACCCCGATAAAATAGATGAAAAGATAAATAATAATGGAATCAACTCACAAAATAATGATGTAATATTATGCAACTTGATGTTCATGTTGCAAAATCTACACTAAAAATGAATCAATCCATATTTTATAAAGACATTTCTGCAGACTTGTGGATATTGTAGGCACTATTTTATTTTTGTAATTTTCTTGTCTCTCCAGTTGAACAGCAGTTATCACTGCTGTTATCAAGAGACATCAAAGGAGAAAGCATGCTTATTGCAGCAAAATAAACTGGATTTATTGTTATAATGGGCTTCCAGAGCAGGATTATACAAAGATGTTCTCAGTAAATTTACAAGGGGAATGAGTGTAGTCAAAGGACGCTTTTCAGCACAAACTATGTGATCCTAACTGGCCTCCTGATAGTTCATATGTTCCTCGGTTCAAGATTCACTGAATCTTTGTGTCAAATGTTAATTAGTTTTAGCTCATTTGTTTTTAATCAATATTAGATGAGAAAAGTAATTAGTAAAATGGCTCACTGGTTTCTCCTCTCATCCGTCCACTCACTGCCCCTTGCTTCTGACCATATCACAGCCAGATGTGGATATTTGAAGCATCATTAGACACCACATCCAAATAAATAAACAAAATCAGCAAATAGTATTTTCTCTTATACTTTCAGTTATTTAAAAAGAAGATAAGTGACATATTCTGAGATGAAATACAAGAATACTGACACACTAAGGACCAGTGTTGCCACAGTTACTTTGAAAAAGTAATCCGACTACTGATTATTGATTACTACCTTAAAAAGTAACTTAGTTACTTTACTTTACTGACTACTTGACTTTAAAAGTAACTAAGTTAGATTACTAGTTACTTTAAGTTACTTTATTAGTGACATTCAGCTGCCAATGACTCCTCCTCCTGCCTCAACATTAAAATAACCTCCAGTTTGACTAAAACTCTTTATTAGAAGTGAATTTTAACAGCAAGTCAACAAAATGGATCTCCTGACATTAAGGTTGAACTTCCAAACTATTTCCTGAAAAAAATTCTTGTTTTTTATGAAATATAAATTAAAGACAGTCTTTCTTGACCTGACATTTAACACTTTTATGGCAAAACTACCTTTTATAAAATAACTTGTTTATTACTGTAACTATTAAATTCATTTTAACATGTTTTATTAACATCAGAACATTTGAATGAACATTAGAACAAACCTTAATGTTATCATCTTTATCTGACACTAACTCTAAATCCTGACTGTATTTATTCCAGATAGAAAACGATCATCTCTCTCCTCCATAGTTTCTGTTTGTGTTGCTGCAGCTGGTTTTTACAGGATTTACCTGAAATCCAGATCAACCCTAACCCTACCTGACCCCCTTTTTCTAAATATACTTTTTGGAAAAAGTTTTGTTTGACAACTAAATCTCATCTTTTAGAAAGATTTATTTATTCATTTATTTTTAAAAAATCTAAAAAAAATTTTTTAATTTAAAGCAAAGTAAAATGCACAACTATGACTAAAATGAATAATCTAGCTCCTGTCATCAGCACCGCGGTGAAGCTTTGAAGTGGAGGCTTTTAGGACCATGAGGAGCTGACATCAGCTGTGTTTCTGCTGCTGCTTTGTTTACCGACTGCTGTGTTTGTCTGAAGGACGCTCCATCAAAACGTCTCTTTAGTTGCTGGTGAAGGTTCTCAGTCATCCAGGTCATGATGATAATCCAACAAAGGGCTGGCGCTGCTTCATTCCAGCTGTTTGGAGCTACGGCTGCATCAGGCTGCTAGTGCCAGTCTGTCAGACAGACAGTCAGCTGTTCCTGCTCGGGTCGTTCTCCGTTTGTTCTCAGTCTCACACTCCTTAATAAAGTCTAGACCCCGAAGATAAAACAAAGCTGTTGTATCAGAGGAGTTTACAAAAATAATGCCTGGATATTCAGGTAAATAGGCTACTTTATCACAGGTCAGTGACTCCTCCTCCAGCTGGAGCGACTCCTCAGCTGTGCATGTGTTAAAAACGTGACTCCACCTCAAGCTGGGAACGTGACACAACGCCGCTCACAGAAATGCAGGAAGAAATAAATATTTTAAGGAAACGGACAATGATAGTAACACAAAGTAACGCACAGTGGCTCGAAAAAAATAACTTTAATCAGATTACTGGATTGGAAATAGTAGCGCGTTAGATTACTCGTTATTGAAAAATGACGTAATTTTAGAGTAACTCGCTACTTAGTAACGCATTACTGGCAACACTGCTAAGAAGTCACTTCTGGTTTTGGAGGTGTGTTCATCAAAACAAATGTTTGAAACCGGCTGAACTCACTCTCACAACCGCACCAAAATAGGTAACGAGTGGTTCAAAAACCGAAACAAAAATTATATTTGTCATTGAATCAAAATGTTGTCCTAGAAGCCAATGGACAAGGTTTGGTCAACAGACTCTCAGTCCAGCATAGAACCAACAGACAATTTAATCTGGATCTCATGTAAGTGTTTGGACTGGGAAGAAAACCAGTTACCAAGAGAGTTAATAAATGGACAAACAGTCATTAACTTGACAGGTTTGGACTGCAGTCCTGAAAGCCTGGAGCTTTTTAATTACCTCTGTGACATACGTACGTATAATACATACATACATACATACATACATACATACGTATACCTATCCATCCATCCATTCGTGGGAGGTCTATAAAAGACCTCCAATAAAAGGTCTACAGAAGGTACTCTTACCAGATGCTCATATATCTAAATCAACTCGTTACAGTGTAGCATATCAACTCTAATCCAAGCTCCTCCCAAAAAGCTGAGCTCTTCATCATATCCCTGAGGGAAAGTAATGCCACCCTGGAGAGAAATCTCCTTCTAGCCAATTAAATTTGGCACTTCTTTCAGTCATTTCCCACTGATGCTGATTGTAGGTGAGAGTAGGAATATAGGTTGATTGGTAGATAGGTAAATGAACACAGTTGCCTTTTCCTGCAGCTTTCTGATCACCAGAATATGTAGGCCTTTCTGACTATCAACTTCCCACTTCTTTCTACCCTAATTCCCAAACTAGAGTTGGTCACCCCTTTTGAAATTGAGGACCATGGTCAGAAGATCTTTATCCCAGCTGCTTCATACTTGGATGCACATTCCAGACTTGTGGAAATTCTGGCTCAAAGGGACCATCATTCTCAAGATGTGGTGATGCAACAACCTAAGCCTTTAAAACCAGAGATTTTAGGAACTGTTTTCTTGACCCTGTTAAGGTACATTCACAATCTGTGGTTAATTTATGACCATGGTGTGTGTGTGTGTATATATATATATATATATATATATATATATATATATATATATATATATATATATACATATACATACACACACACACACACACACACACACACACACACACAGGTGTGCACATAACTAGTCTGCCAGAATGCATGCACCCCCCAGATATGTGTGACTGGATCCCTCTGCCCAACTGCGCCTTTGAGGACCAGAGCTGTCATGTGGAACAGTGTTTGAGGACTGTTTTTGTTGCGACACCCAAGTGTGTGTGTGTGTGTGTTTGTTTGTGTGCGCACATTATACATACATACACCAATCGGACACACACGCACACACACACTAATGGGAAATGGACAACAGGACAAAGATACCATTGGATGAGGACGTAGAACTTGACACTGTTGGAATGCTACTATGGGAGCACGCCCAATGAGTTGGACTTTATGGAAAGGATGTGGAAGCTGCAGAAACATTGATACAGTCTGACTAAGAAGCAACTCCAGACCCAAAATTCCAACTTCTAACAGACAATATACTATCACATTTAGAGATTGTTGAGGTCCAAAGAAAGATCCTATGGCAAGGGGGTGGGACAAGTACAGTGGGCACATCTTAACATCACCACTTTCCAAAATAGGGGAACAAAAGGGGAACAAAGCCCCATTGAAAAGCCATGTTTGACTGAACATGTTTGAATGGCCAACCTACCTAGAACATTAACCCTTATCAAGGCAACATAATAAAGTACCAAATGAGATGTGAACCATTATGAACTCTCCCTACTGACACAATCACAGAAACAAATAAACTACACACCAGTGATTTTTAAGTTGCTTGGCTATAGAAGGAGCTTTGTCTCCCATGAAGGAGAAGCTAATATCAACATCTGTAACTTTGTGTGATGTTTGCTGCCTATCTTGACCAGGTCTCCCTTGAAAAAGAGGTTTTAATCTCAGTGGGTTTTTCCTGGATAAATAAAGGTTAAAAAAAAGCATGGAGAGGAATCAGCCACATGTCAGAATACCAAAAAGGTGTAACAAAGAAAATGATTCCAAAAAAGGGGACATTTGTATACCCAACACATTTGTTGAGAAACCACAGTGCAATGGAGTGGAATTTCTTATCTGCATTTGACCTTTCCCTGAAGAGCAGGAGGCAGCTGGTTTCACAGTGCCAGGGAGGAAGTTGGGGGTTCAGTATCTTGTCCAAGGATACTTTGACTTGTGGCTTGGGCCTGGATTTGAGTCCTGATCTTCCGATTGTCTTAAACCATGTTTGCCCCTGAAAAACACTACCAAAGAACATCTCATAATTCTGGTCTGATGAAAACTAGAGAGACACTAAAGAAGCTGAAGCCAGGTGTTATGTTTGCAGTTGGTGTAGGACCTAAGATGCAGACG
This sequence comes from Callopanchax toddi, assembly GCA_006937965.1. Lineage (NCBI taxonomy): Eukaryota > Metazoa > Chordata > Actinopteri > Cyprinodontiformes > Nothobranchiidae > Callopanchax > Callopanchax toddi. Next base: position 1,924,825 of record SSNR01000100.1, on the reverse strand, counting down.
AGGCAGCAGCAGAGGCGAGTAACTTACAAGGATTCACTGAGGGTGATCAAAGGAGGAACACAGGAAACAACAGGATGACAACAGGGTGACAATCAGCACAAACATCAGCACAAAGACCAGGTACAACCAAAAGTATCTCACAGTGAATGAACTGAAGAGTTTTTATAGAGAAGAAGGTCATCAGGGAAATGATGAGCAGGTGGTGTGATTGCTGAATGAGGAACACCTGTGGAGGAGTGGCAACAGGAACAGGAGGGACAGAGAAGGACAGGGAGGAAATGGGCAAAACCTAAACACAAAGGGAATATACGTACCAGAAGTATGAACAGGATGTTCTCCACCACACCATTCAAAGTGCACTCTCAGTGGCAGGGAAATAACATGAGACTACCAAGAGCTGAGACTGAACAATACTGGAAATGGGAGAAGGAGGCGTTGCACATTACCCATGGCTGGCAGATCTAACAGCTAATCACAGCAATCTCCCACAAGAACCACATCACAGTGGTCCACAGACATCCAAGAACAAGTCTTGAGAATGAAATCTGTTCCAGGTCCTGACATGATCCACTACTGGTAACCCTAACAGATTTTTTCAGTGTTTAATTTTCTGTTCCTCGTGTATTTTAAAGGTAGCAGAGGTAAATTCCCTGTTAATGACGTGTCAAATGTATTAAAAGCTCCATTAAAAATATATATTTGTATTTCCACTGCTGAATTTTAAGAAAATAAAATGTTTCTAAAAGTATATTCCACCCAAAAGTGATATTCCATATAGTCAAAAAAGTGGGGAAAAAACTATTTGTAACCAGCCCACACACAGAGAAATGAAAGTACAGAATTGTACCTTTTGTCTTGTCACTGGGGTGGTACCCTCAAAGGTACCATTTTGTACCCTAACTGGGAGTACAAATTTGTACCCTTGTAGTTTGTACCTTTTACAAGTCAAACCTGAACCTTATGGGGCAAATTTGTACCCCTAAGATACAACCCCCCAGTTAAAGGTACAAAATGGGTGTACCACCCCAGTGACAATACAAAAGGTACAATTCTGTACTTTCATTTCTGACCCAGTCATTTTCCTGATCCAGCAGTACTCCTTTAGCATTAGCTTAGCAAAAACACGGTAAGTGAATGCAGTGGCGGTTCTAGACCAACATTAGAGGGGGGCCAGGCTGGGTCCAGCTGCTTTTTTACAGGGGCACAATCTAAAAAAACTCAGCACTTAGCAGGGGCCACAGGGGGGCCAAGCTTGTTGTCAGGGGGGCCCGGGCCCCCCCTGGCCCCCTCCTAGAACCGCCTCTGAGTGAATGGTAACAACTAGCATTGTGAGAAAAAAGTCCTTAAAACTCACTCAGTAGTGATACTAGTGATGCTAATTCTGCCTAGTGACCTACAGTAAGTAAACAGATCGACTGCAAGTGAAAATAAAAAGTAACACAAAGGAATTACAGGTACTATTTTAGACTGGGGACTACTTTATGACAAAGAACTGCTGTAAGCCTCCGCTGAGCGGCGCAAGGACATGACGCAGCGGCCTCAAAGACAACTACTTCTGTAAACACAAATACTGGCTATTAGGCTAAATCCTGTAATGAAGATAATCTCTGTTCAGCTCGCGCCTTTGTCTTATTTTTCTTCATCTTTGAGGTTTGCAATCAACCTGCGGATATGGGTTATGATATGAAGCAGTTGCAACGATTTCAACCTATGTGTTCCAGCCAAAGTTTGACTCCGACAATTCTTCGATGATTTTCACATTTGAAGATAAGAGTGATAACATCAAATGAAGCACCACACTGCACTGAACAGGTGTTCATAAACACGTAGGTATGCTATTCAGAGAGAGCATGCCAGTCCTTAGAACACCGGTACAATAGCGCTCTGTCACTGTATGACAGTAACGTTGTCAATGTCAAAAATATAACTATACGCTAACCACTCCATGTACAAATAGATACAACCATAGATATCATATATATCACTAGATACCTTACCTGTGCTGTTTGTCAATGGACCCTGACGTAGCTACGCCGGCGGCCATCTTGGGGCAGCCAGCTGCCCCCTTTCATAACACTGGTGTCAATGGAGCATGTACTAATAAATACCTCTAACTTGCTCAATTTTTAACCCATTTTCAAACGGTTTGCATTTTTATAAACGTCAGAGACGTGTCTGTGAATATATATCAAAATATAACGATAATGGTCAGGAAATTCATGAATTGTAAAAGTATCATATTTCAAGTCTATACATAATAAGGTTTGTAAGAAAGTAACCCGTTTGTAAATCTGTTCATTTTTCATCAAGTTATGAGTGTTTTTAGTTAAATTGATGCTCACCTTCCATCTGCTGCCATAGAGAGCAGAACGTCAGCTGGCTGCCCCAAGATGGCCGCCGTGTAGCTACGCTGTTTAACCCCGGATGATTCATCTAGCCTTTATATGTGATATCTATGGATACAACACCAGAAAAATGTAACTGATAGCTTACTCTGACAATGGAGCTAACCAGTGTGAGCATACCATTTAGTGCAGAGTGTGATAACTTGACTATTTTTCTGGCTGTAGTCAAGCGAGGATGAAGTGGTTCTTCAGCACCCAGAAGGAATCTGTAGATCATCTTTGAGATCCATCATTTTAGATTGGTGACAGTTTGTTAGTTAAAGGAGTGGATTAGTGGAAAACCTTTTGTTTCAGGTTTTCATGGATTATAATAGGTCCCCCTGAGCCTGTCATGTAGGCCAAAAATGAAAACTCTCTGTTCCCTGGTTATTTCAAAAAACCTGATTTTCTGAAAGAACTTCATTGCAAGCGCTGTTTATGCAAATCCATGTTGTGATGTCACAACGCAAATTTGTATACTGCATCTAGCCCATGTTGGCTAGGCCCGCCCCACAGACAGGCCTGGCAGGCTATTGATAGCATTGAAAGCTAATGCGTGGGTTTTGCTCTGCAGACTTTCCACATTTGTAGTCTGGCTCTCCAGGCTAGAGCCTTGGTGCCTTGGGAGCCCGATTGTCTATTAAAAAATATTATTTTATTTTACTTTCAAGAATATTCTCAAGGTCAAGGTATAACCCCCCCAAAAAATAAATAGACCTGATATCTAATGTTTATATACATAGAAACAAAGCATGATTACAGCTGACCTGTGGCGCAGCAGCCTAAAGGCTGGAATACACCGGATACCTCAGCGATGCGCCACCTCTTGGCTGCGGTGTTGGCGAGTCTTGTACTCACACAAGACGCGCTCCTGACAGCGCGCCGTAGGATGCTGCTTAAAATAATCGCGCGATAGTCACAACATCACGCGGGAATTGAAAACTGGAAGCGGGAAGTGAATTCTTATGTGATCAGAGCTGCCGTCGTGTGTTGTGGGAACCTAATTCTAATTCTTTCAAAATGGGTAAGTAGGCTATTTAATGGAGCTGTTGTTTATGTGTACCGTAATGTTTGTGGCGGTTTATTTCTGTGTGCCGTAATAGGAGCCATTCTGCGTCGTAACGTCGGTGTCATGGTAATGGCGGTGTCAGAAAGTACTCAATATGTCGTGACACACGCGCACAGCTGCGACTCGCGCTTCCTTTTAAACTGGTGCGAATCTTTAGCAGGCTGGCGGCGTCTCGCGTGTCTGGGACGCGTTGTGGCGAGCTCTGTGTGAGTGATCTGATGGACTAGAATGGTTTTAAATCAAAATAACGCCGCAGCCACGACGTGGCGTGTCGCCGACGTGTCCGGTGTATTCTAGCCTTAAGACATGTCTATAGTTCTTGAGGTTCTGGGTTCAATCTCCAGTCAAGTTATTTGACCTTAACTTTATCCACATAAAGTCTGGCTGCCATGTTAGTTTATTGTCACATTCATTCAGTTTCAAATACCTACAGCCAATCAGAAGCGAGGGCTGTGCTTATCATGAATACTAATGAGAATCCTGCTGTTTCACTCAGGTGTAAAACGGCAAACTTCTAAAGCTTCTATTAGAAGCATCAAAGCTTCTTTCTTTATACAAATTACACAGATAGCATTGAGTTACACTAGAGAACAATGAAAAACTATAACCAGAAAACCACTCCTTTAACTCCTCAGGTCACATCATCAAGTGATGTATCTCAGTGATGAGAAAATAATTTTATCAGAGATTTATTTGATTTATGACAAAATTGCTTAACAAAATAAAAACTGATTTATTGTTATAAAGATGGTAAACTATAGCTACATATAACTTCTGTGATTTTGAAGCTAAGTATAGCCGGTCCCTTTACTAATTCAAACCAGTTAAAAGTCAAATGAACTGTATTAAAAACGTGGGGCATTTTTCCTTCTAATTTCTAATTTAAAAAGTTGATGATAATATTCAACTATTTACTTAATATTCTACTTTAGAAGTACTCAAAAAGTACATGTTTTTCCCACTCTGTTGCTTTTGTTTTATTATACCTAAAAATAAAATGTTATCACTATCTGATTGCACAAAACNATCTATCTATCTATCTATCTATCTATCTATCTATCTATCTATCTATCTATCTATCATCTATCTATCTATCTATCATCTATCTATCTATCATCTATCTATCTATCTATCTATCTATCTATCTATCTATCTATCTATCTATCTATCTATCTATCATCTATCTATCTATCATCTATCTATCTATCTATCATCTATCTATCTATCATCTATCTATCTATCTATCTATCTATCTATCATCTATCTATCTATCTATCTATCTATCTATCTATCTATCATCTATCTATCTATCTATCTATCTATCTATCTATCTATCATCAATCTATCTATTATCTATCTATCTACCATCTATCTATCTATCTATCTATCTATCTATCTATCTATCTATCTATCTATCTATCTATCTATCTATCTATCTATCTATCTATCTATCTATCTATCTATCTATCTATCTACCATCTATCTATCTATCTATCTATCTATCTATCTATCTATCTATCTATCTATCTGTCACCCATCTCCTTTCCACTAATTTTCCTTCTTCAACTCATCCTTTTTGTACTTTCATCCATCTTTTTATTTTTAACTAATCAACTCATTTTTCCTTCATCCACTTTTGTTTTTCACTCCTCTTTTTTGCTCTTTCACTCATTTTTCTTCCTCCACTGACCTTTTTGCTTTAGATGTTACGTAAGACATTATGAATGTTTACGTTTCAGCTCATCATCAGCTGATAGCTGTCAGCTGATCCAGTGTTAGCTTAGCCAATGCTAAGCACACTGTTGTTGTTGTTGTCAGACACACTTGTCACTGCCCGATCCGTAACGGAAACCCGATCGGTTCTGCGCATGTGCGAAATGAGTCTACATCCGCTGAAGCTTTTTACGGTAATTAACGGTCAGAGTATCAGTTAAGATGTTAACAGTAATAAGTATTTATTAAAAAGTTTACAATAATGACAACGTTTCATACAATGTCGAAGAAAATAAAAAATACAAAGGGAGTTATGGATCAGGACGGCCCAATCCTTACTGCGCATGTGCAAAGTCGGACGGTACAGATCAGGGCTACCCAATCGGTTCTGCGCATGTGCAGAACGTGTGTACTCGCAGTGAAGTATTTTACGGTAGTTACGGTTCAGAGTAATTTTTTAAGGTGTTAACAAGTATATAATACATTTATATACACACATAATGTATTAAAATGTTTATACACGTAGGTATCCAGTGTTTAAATGGTCCGAGCAGTCGAGAAAGAGGCTAAGTTGTTGGTAAAAGCTAAGGGCTAACTGGGAGCTAACCGTCTCATTCAAAAGACTTGAATGTCACTAAGTTGGTGAAAAGAGGAAGTGACATAGGTTTCGCGCATGCGCAGAACCGATCGTGCTTCCGGTTACAGATCGGGCAGTGACAACACTAACTGCTCTTTTCCTAAATCCAAGATGGCCACCACAATACAAAGTAATGAGTCAGGTCAAGTTTGAGGTTTTGAGCTGGTAACTGACAGCGCTAACACATTAGCTACTAAATGTTTTCAGCTTTTCAAAATGGCCACCACGAGAAAGACAAAGAAGCCATAACATGACATGTTGGCCACCTTCTGCTCCTCCTGCTTTCTCCCTCTATTCCTCCTTCTCCTCCTCCTTTCTCCTTTCCCTCTTTATCCTGCTTCCTTGTTTCCTACCACTCGTTCTCTTTCCTTCCTGTCTCCCAGTTTTTCTTCATCCTCCTTCTATCAGTTTTTTTCTGCTAACACATATTTGACACTGTCAGCTTAGTTCTGATCCTTTTTGTGACCTTCAACCACATTCAGCTCCATGTTTTGTTTCTCTCTTTTGTGTGTGTGTGTGTGTGTGTGTGTGTGTGTGTGTGTGTGTGTGTGTGTGTGTGTGTGTGTGTGTGTGTGTGTGTGTGTGTGTGTGTGTGTGTGTGTGTGTGTGTGTGTGGGGGGGGAATGTGGGTGTGGGGGGGGTGTGGGTGGGGTGTGTGTGGGTGTGTGTGGTGTGTGTGTGTGTGTGTGTGTGTGTGTGTGGGGGGGGGGAATGTCCTTTTTGGAACCGTCACTGATTTTAAGTTTGTGTTTTTTCTCAGTCCTTACACCATCAAGGCCTTTAGGGTATGGAGGTTTCAGCGTTTAACATGTCTGCAATCCAACTGTATATGTATCTATTAATGATTAGATACTAATTTAGCTCAAATGTGCCACAGTGATGAATTAAAAACACGTAGGCTAAAGGACCAGTCTTAAATCTAAATTATTTTGTAGATTGTTGAAAGAAGTGTATTGTTTAATGAAAACACTGCAATCAGAACTAATTCAAATGTTTTTTTTTCTGATTCTGTTTAAATTATTTATGAACGTCCTCATAGTACTGCTCAATTTAACACAAAGAAAAAAGTTTATTAAAACATTTATTGAGATTAACGTTAAACATTCTGAAGGTTTTTTAAAGTTTTAATGTGTTTGCTTGTCATGAGTGAGTGAATGAATGAATGAATGAATGAATGAATGAATGAATGAATGAATGAATGAATGAATGAATGAATGAATGAATGAATGAATGAATGAGTGTATATATGAGGCTAAATGAGTCATTTATTTATTATGTTTGAAATAATTAGCACATCAGTTACATTAAATATTACAATCGATTATAAAATCTGTGAGATGATGTCTGAAGTGCCCGAAGACTGAACCAGCAGCCTCATCAGCTGGAGACCTTCAGGATTCAGGGTAACAGACTTCAGGGGCCTTTCAGTCACTTTTTTTTTATCAAAGTTTATTTCATTCAAATAAAAATAAAAAAACCATAAAAAATAAACAATAAGATATACATAACAAAAATCCTGTTTGAACAAAAAAGGAGCAGAATGAAGAAAAAAATCTTATAATTTCTGCCCCCACTTAACACAAAGATTCTCTACCATTGTCAGACACCTAGATTCATCTGAACCCTGTCTCTTCCTCATTTCCAGGCTCGATCATGATCATTGGTTTAATGTACATTTTCATAACTACTTAATACACCCATGTTGGTACATTTTTTGAATATATTAAATGACATAGTTTTTTGTTTCCCTATTACGGTTATTCCATAATTTAACACCATTTACAGACATACTCCATTCCTTCATTTTTATTCTAAATTTAGGTTTTGTAAACACATCAGTTCCTTTCATGTAACCACAAGTTCTCTTCTCAAACATCTTCTGAATGTTTGTTGGCAGATAACTTAAACTAGCTTTGTACATAGTTTGTAGAATTTTCCAGTTTACTAAATCATGAAATGTCAGTATTCTGTATTTGATGACCAACGGGTTTGATGGATCTCTGTAGCCACTATAACTGATGATTCTCAGAGCTCTTTTCTGTAGAATAAATAAAGGTTGTGTATAACTTTTGTATGCTGCTCCCCAGATTTCTACACAATAAGTCAAGTATGGAACAATCAGTGAGTTGTACAACGCCAACAAACCAGAACTAGTCAATAAAACGTGACTCTATGTAATACTCCTATGGATTTTGCCATTTTCCCTTTTATGTAACCAACATGCGACTTCCAGGTCAAGACTTCATCAAAAATAACTCCTAAAAATTTAGTTTCTGTTACTCTTTGATTTTCAGTCCCATCTATTTCCAATGATACATCTCTTTTTGTCCCTAAACAGGATGAAATTAGTTTGATTAAGATTCAATGTTAATCTGTTTCTGTCAAACCAGGTTTTAACTTTAATCAGTTCATTATTGATCACTTTAGCTACTTCATTAATATCCGATCCTGAATAAAACGGTGTGGTATCATCTGCAAACAGAACGGTACCAAGTATCTTAGATACATTTACCAGCTCGTTAATAAATAAAATGAACAGTTTTTGACACTTAATGCTGTCTGAGATAATCCACTGATATCAGCACGTTTGGTAAAAATATTTATAGTGGTTCAGTTTCAGCTCACATCTGTCAGAATCCCCCTATTTATCTATTTATTATCATTTTAATTTTATTTAATTTTATTTTATTTTATTTATTTATTTTTTTCAAATATTTAAATGTTTCTCCCTGCTACAGCGTCATATTTAGTAACTCGTTTTTCATTGACATCCAAACGGACATGTAGGACAACTCTGGATAAATAATGTTTATTCTTTTTAATTTACAGTTTTCTTGTCGACAAACCCTGTTTTTTAGATTATTTCACCAAAGGAACCATAAAAGGTCACTTTTAAAACTTGATTTACATTTGAACATTAAAACTAAACCGATAAAACCTTTTTAAAGGAAACTACATTTTCCAGTATTTCAGTGTAAAGCTTCACTTTAAGAAGTGTATTTATGTGAGAAATTCCTTTTTTTCACTAAAGTCCCCAAAATAGTTCCAGTCATATGTTTTTTTTTGTTTTTTTTTTTTGCCAGATTTAACGTCAATGTTTTTGCAAAAAATAAAATTAATATAATAATTTTAGACCAAATGTGAAATATTCTAGCAGGTGCGCAGAACGCTGCTATCAGACAGACTGGTGATGCTCCGGTTACCTGAGTCCTCTGTCTCTTTCCTGAAGGCCTGTCGGGTTTAGAGTCCATCTGAGAGACCAGCTCAGTCCTTTGGGGTGTTGACTGGACCTCGGAGGACGTAGCGGGGTCCTGCGGTCTTTATGGCCTGAAAGGAGGCCGGAAAGCCCCAATAAAAGCATCAGACACACAAAGAGGACAGGAGATGGTTTGCATGCCCGTCGCTGCGCTGCTGCTTTCATTGCGGTTAATTTTTAACTGGTTTGATGGAGGACGCGTCGGATCCAGGTCTGCTGGACCAGACGGGACGGTGGAGGAAAGGTGGCAGGAAGGTCAGCGATATCTGAACCGTTTTTAATTGATCTACTGAACAACTTTCTCTCTGGGAGAATTATTAGTTGTTTTGTAGAACCTTAAAAATCAGTAAAGGTTTCACACAGCTGATGGCGCAGTGACAGGCCTCTGTTATTTGATGAAACATGAATTTAAGCTTTAAAATGAAGATTTCTGAATAAGCATTTTGTTCCAGTGATATGTTAGTTCCTCTGTGGGAATTCAGGAGCAGGAAACGCACACACACGCACGCACGTTCGGGCCTTCTCTGATCATAGCTCAGTTCTCATCCTTTACGCGCAGGTTGGATTTGGATCCGGGTTTTTTTATATGTTAAACATACATAAAACACGTGGACATAAAGTTTCTGTGTGGACGTTTCATCTAAGAGTCTGTGAGGTTCTAGACAGAACCAAACCTGTTCTGGGGCGGTTCCGTGAATCCGGGTGTAGAGAAGATGGCGCGACTCTTGCCGCATTGCGAAAGCGTCCTGTGCGCACTTTGTGCCATGCAGCCTGCGCCAAGGTGACGCTGCGTTCCTCTTTATTATAGAAGAGAGAACCGCTGCAGCTCAAACTGGACCAGACTTCATCCTGTTTAAAGGAAACATTCCTGATCCAGAGCACAAAGGCTCCTGATTGGTTACAACTCGCTCCTGATCATGAAATGCACCAAATATTAATATTTAATTTCTGATCTGGAACTTATTGTATTGATTCTGGTAATTCAGTCAGATTGTGTTTGATTAATAATCAGATGTATTTATCAGACGGCGACGCTCCGCAGAGACATAAAGAAAAGCAGAGAGCACCGCAGCTTTCTGTTTTCTCCTTTTGTTCAGAAGGTTTGGAGCTTTTTGTTTGAGTTGGAGCAGAAAATGGCGGCGGAGAGAAGCAGCAGCAGCAGCAGCAGCTCCCCTCCGACGCGCCGACGCGCAGAAATGCCATAAATTCCTCGTTGTTTTATGAAAATTTACAACTTTGTGATAGAAGTTTATGAGTGGCCGCGGACGGGGATTGGACGGCGGGCTGGTCATGTGGACGCGCCTAACGTGAACATGAACTTTTGATGATTTCCCATGTGGCTTTAATGCAGCAGCTCTGCGCTGCGCTGCGTCCGAACAGCCGCCCGCTGCTCTGCGGCTTCTCCCGACGCGCAGCGCGAACCGGTTACCGAACAGAACCGTGTCTAAAACAAAAGCAGATCAGACACCGACAGGAAGAGACGCTGACAACAACCCGCCTTCCTCCTCCTTCTCCTCCTCCTCTTCCTCCTGCTGCTGCGCTGCTGTCTGCGCCGGAACACAGACCGAGGAGGGGATGAGGGGCCGAGCAGGATCCGACCCGTGGGCCCAAACTGGACCCGACCCGGGGGACCGGTTCCCATGACTGCTGGCTGATATTAGACATAATGACGACGATGAGAAGAAGACAGTGATGAAGATGACTGACGTGGTGACTCCAGGGGTCTCCGACTCCTCCTCTGCCTCACGTTCGAGTCTGCCGCCCGGATCCGATCCGGACCGGGACGCTGCAGGTGTGTTCGGTAGGAGGCGGATTGTCAGCAAACGGTAAGATCCAGTCACGCACGCTTCTCCCGCGGCCGCCCCGCACGCTGTCAGGAGACTAATGATGATGGTTGATCTCTGTGTGACTCTGCCGGTTCTGCGGAACAGTTCCTTGGATTCGGTTCCGGGGTCCAGATGAAGTGTCGGTGTTTGGGTGACGGTTCCATCAGAGGAGGGGCTGGTTGGTTTAAAGTCGCCGGTTTGAAATCCGGACGTGATGGTGAGAATGTCCTGATGGCTTTGATGTTTGGACAGGTGTCCCGGACTTCACACCCTGTTAAATCCGTCATCGGGTTGTCTCGTGTCTTGTGCTGAGGACAGGACGGAGTCCGGGTTGGCTTCTCTGACTTTTTCACTTCCAGATCCTAAAGAAGAGCTTCCAGCTGTGTGTGTGTGTGTGTGTGTGTGTGTGTGTGTGTGTGTGTGTGTGTGTGTGTGTGTGTGTGTGTGTGTGTGTGTGTGTGTGTGTGTGTGTGTGTGTTGTCCAGCCTTCATGTTGTGTAGCTCTTATAACTGAATGTTGTGTGATCGGTGTTTCAGGTGATGTACAT
>SSNR01000100.1:1878155-1907168 GCA_006937965.1 Callopanchax toddi | reverse complement strand
GGGGGGGGGGGGGGGGGGGGGGGGAGTCAAACAACAGAAGGAGAGCTAAAACAGATCTTTAAAATCTGTTTTACAGCAGAGAAAACAGGAATTCAGGGTTAAACGCGCCGGTCCTCCGGTCCGCTCTGAGAACAGCTTCACTGAAAAAAGAAGATCTGCTGATGGGTAATGCGTGGGATGGATGGATGGATGGATGAGAGGGAGGGAGGGAGGGAGAGAAAAGTAAAAATAGAGTCTTTGTGCTGATTTATCAGTCGGACTGTCTGTAGTTCGGCCATGCAGACAAGTCAGAGCCTGTAGGGGACAAAGACAGAGAGACAGAGGAGAGGACTTATTTATGACCAGGCTGCTTTACAGCCTCACTCACATTCTGGTTGAATGAAAAGCACATCAAGTCTTTCTCTCCTTCTTTTTTCTTTCTTTGCTTCAAAACATCATAAATTTACTAACACAAATTACACACATTAGTATATTTTAGTTTATAGATTATATAAGGTGTGTTTGAAGTTCTCCTCATTTTTATCAACACATTTTAAATGTGACAAACAGTAAAGAGGCTCTGAGTGTCAGAGTGGTTTGAAGCCAAAAGCAAAGTTTTAAATAAGCTAACTGTTTAGCTAAAGGCTCAATTCTGTTCAGACACAGCTTCACGCAGACAGGAAAATTCATAGTTATCTATTTTATTTATCACTAAAATCGATGTTGTGTTCATTTTGATGTTCTCTATAAATGTATTGTTAATATTTTCAGTAGTCTGGAGCTCAGTCTGTAACTGATCAGATGCCTCGACCAGAGGGGCTCGGCTCGGAGTCTTTAGGCCCAATCAGTGTCAGGAAGAAGGAAAAACAAAAGAGGGAACTTTTAGGACTGTTTCACTTCTTCTTCTCCTTTTACCTTTCATCCTAATCAGCGTCACAGCAAAGCACAATCATTCACGGCCCACATGGATCAAACCCAATAAACTCTGGAAACTAAGGTCTCATACAGCAGAACACACAGATCACAATCAGAGAGCCCTCTTTACATCCGTTCCCTTTTTCATGGAGAAAATAAATGAGAACAAATCCTGGGGGGAGGACACACGCGCGCGCGCGGAGGTGTTAGGAGGAGGTAAATCAACCCACCGACCAATTAAGGCAAACATACCAACATCTAAATTATAGGAGGGATGCAGAACCCACATTATACTGTTAGCTATAACTCACACACACGCATACAGTCTCACACACACGCGCGCACACATAGAGACGTAATCGCACGGTAAGATACATGAGGCGTGCGCGCTCCCGCATGTTGCATACACTCAACAAATTTATTTTAATGCGATCAGTAGGCTATTATCTTCATGCACCAGGATTCGGTTTCCCCTGGAGTTGCCCCCCCCCCCCCCCCCCCCCACACACACACACACACACACACACTTCCCGGTTCACGCGCACACACCAAACCACGCACACGAGGGGATGCTCACGCTTTTGTGAGCTGCTGATTTTATGGCTTCAGCAGCAGATGAAGGGCGACGCGCGAAGAGACGCGATCAATTTAACGCGCGGAGAACTCCGGTGCAATTGCACGATCTCACCGGGAGCTGCGGGGAGATTAGAAAAGAAATTGAATGACAATTACAGAGGGAGGACGGGAGTGGGGAGAGGAAGGAGGGGGGGGTCCCAGACGCCCTCCTCTTCCTCAAAGGAAAAGAGCAACTGATGCCAGGCACGGAGGCATCCTATTGGTCAGTGTGAGGTCAGCTGGTCCCCATAGCCCTCCTCACCCCTCTCTACCAACACACACACACACAGGATCTCTCGGTACACCCCCCACCCCCGGCCCACACTGGCACTCAGCCACGCTGATACCCCCACCTCCATCCCGGCTTCACCCTCCTCACCCCTCCTCCCAATCTGCGATCAGCTAAGTGATAGCAGCAGCCCGCCGGACTGTCGGCTATAAAACACAACAAATCAAAAAGTGCAGGCAGGGGAAGGCAGAGGAAGAGGACCGGAGGAAGAACCGGGAGCCTCCATTTACTCCTCCTCCTCCTTCAAACCGTGTTGTTGTGTTTGTTACGCGCCCTCCTGTCCTCCCCTCTCTTCTCCTTCTTCTCTTCTCCTCCTTCCTCTTTTCCACTTTCCACCAATGAGTTCATATTTTGTAAACTCCTCTTTCCCGGTGATACCGGGAACGGGTGGAGGCGGTCAGGCGGCGGCAGAACCGTTCCTGGGTCAGATCTCGCTCTATTCCTCAGGATACTCCGACCACCCCCTCAGGCACTACCCGGGGGCGGCGGCCGTTACCGCGGCGGCGGTGGCATACAGCGCGGGAGGCACCGTTCACCAGGAGAAGCCCTATCCGGGCTCTACCTACTACCAGCAGGCCGCTAACGGGGCGTACAGCGGTCACCGGGCAGCTGCAGGGGTCGGATTAGGGTCCGCCACCGGAGCCGGTGCCTGCGACTACGCCACGGCGGCGGCGGCGGCGGCAGCTGCGGCGGCCGCCACGAACTTCTACCGGGACAAGGAGCACGGCTGCAGCCTGGAGGAGCAACAGCTCGCCCTGAGCCAGGACGGCATGCACCGGAAAGCGGAGTGCGCGGCGCTCGGAGGCAAGGGGCTGTTTGTGGACACGATGGATGACAAGCAGGCGGCGTCCGCTCCGATCTATCCTTGGATGCAGAGGATGAACGCGTGCAACGGTGAGTGCGCTCTTCTTCCGCTTCCTCCTTCCTCTCTGTCTGTCTCACGCATTTTAAGATCCTCCATAAAGGGACGTTTGGGTTCCTGAGGAAGTCTCTCTGCTGTCCGCGGAGCCGTTTGTTGACCTGTCACTCCTCAGAGCTCCGTGCTTTATAGGCCGTCATAAAACCGCTTTGTTTGGCTTTAAGCTTCTGACTGACGGCCCCGAGCAGGGAGGGAGCTGGAGTCAGAAATAAAATAAAATAAAATAAAATAAAATAAAATAAAATAAAATAAAATAAAATAAAATAAAATCTAAACTTCTCCTCATTCAGTTTTACTAAAGTATTTGCTCTGTTTTTATATTTATCTGTTTTAAAATCAGTAAAATCTCCAGCCATTAAATAAGTTAGAGTATTTAATGAATCATGTTAATCTGATTCAAAACGATCTCTCCCTGATTGTTATAAGATCATCAGTCCGTGTTGATGTCAGGTTATTCATATCCTGATGTTTTAAACTCAGAGCTGACCTGGAGTCAGCTGGAAACAGGAGTTACAGAACACAGCTTTCTGTCCAGTTTAACCTAAATATGAGCTCCTCTATGATCCATTAATAAACACAAGCTTACAGAATATTTATTATTAGAGATCAATGTGTTATTAATGATTATACAAGTCAAATAAAATACAATCTAAACTCACCGGGAGGAGAAGGGTAGTGGAGTTTATTGTAAATTACAAGCTGTAATAAGACATAATTATTATTAGTAGTAGTGTTAATATTAGTATTATTATTATTATTATGATTATGCTGCTGCCGATTATTATTATTATTAGTAGTAGTAGTAGTAGTATTATGATTATGCTGATTATTATTATTATTATTATTATTATTATTATTATGCTGCTGATTATTATTATTAGTAGTAGTACTATTAGTATTATTATGCTGATTATTATTATTTTGCTGATTATTATTATGATTATTATTATTATTATGATTATGATGCTGCTGCTGATTATTATTATTAGTAGTAGTAGTAGTTGTAGTAGTAGCAGTATTATTATTATAATTATGCTGATGCTGATGATTATTATTGTTGTTGTTGTTGTTGTTGTATGTTGACAGACGGCTCTGTTTACCGTTCAGAACCACTGGACTGGGTTTACTGGGACCAAATGGTTCCGGTCCTGTGTGATACCTCGTTCTGGTCCAACCCAGATCAAGTCTCACTGTCTTCTCTGTCTTCGGCCTCAGGGACCTTCGGCAGCCCAGGGAGGCGCGGGCGTCAGACGTACACGCGCTACCAGACCCTCGAGCTGGAGAAGGAGTTCCACTTCAACCGGTACCTCACGCGGCGGCGGCGCATCGAGATCGCGCACGCGCTCTGCCTCACGGAGCGGCAGATCAAGATCTGGTTCCAGAACCGGAGGATGAAGTGGAAGAAGGAGAACAAGCTGATTAACTCATCCTCATCCTCATCATCTTCCTCCTCCTCCTCCTCCTCCTCCTCCTCCTCCTCCACGGTGAACGGAACAGACGAGGAAGAGAAACGGACGGAGTGAAAATAAATGAATAAATAGAAAATAAAAGAAGACAAACTGATCAGAATGAAGAGGAGGGGGCGGTTCCTCCTGGCGTTCTCACAGAGCGGAGGTGAAACCAGGAGGGGGTTCTAGACCCGCAGCTCCACACATCAGGTACATCAGGAAGCATTTCTATCGCCTCTACGTCTGGAGTCCGTCGACCAGGTGGAGCTGTCTGCGCGAGCAACCAAACAAATGATTAGATCAATCAACAGAAATGTCCCGGAGTCCTGACCGGATGTCCCGCGTCCACACTCAAACGGGGTGTTTCATCTCCATTCTGTTATCGTGAAGGCTAACCGAGCGATGTAAAGAACACAGAACCGGACGCGCTGGGTTCCTGCAGGTGAGCGTGCGCGCGCATGCTTGTGTCACAAATTCCCGAAAAGTAAAAAAAATATAATAAAAAAAAGAGATATCTTTGTTTTTACAGAAGTATAAATGAGTTTTATTGATGCTGAGAAGATTCCTTCTCTTCGCTCTGATCGTTGTAAATAAAAAGTTTAAAGCAGAAAGTTTAGATCTGTTGTAAAAACTGTAGATTATTTGATGTTTTAAGGCCGAGTAAGAACAGCACCTCAGAGCAGACAGACTCTCAATCATTCCATCAAATCTACCTAGGTCTTCTGTTAAACCCTAATTGTTTTTATTCGTTTCTGAGGCTTTTGTTTTGAAGGTTTAGGGCAACATTTGGTTGTAGACTTGTTAACATATTTTGATGTGTGTGTTGTATTCACACAAACATGGAGGGAAAAGTGTGTGTTTTATAGTGAGCGTACTGTAGTTGTATTTAAATTAAGCAAAAAGGAAAATAATGTTTCGATGGAAACAGTCCCAGGTGATCTTGCACTTACCTTTCTCGTCCAGCTCTTATTGTTCCTACCGATTCCAGAACAGGTGTGGAGGTTTAACCTACTGATGAAATTCTTCAAACTACCTAAAGACCTGCAGGAAGTGTACATTTTATGGTTTTTTAAATTTATTGTTAGTGGCTTCTTGTCAAGTATGTATACTACCTATAAGAAATGTCCAATAAAATGTAAAGACATGAATGTTGAAAGATTCTTATTGTGGGTTCCTCTGATTGACTCGTTTAAAGGTGATTAAAGAGACGTTAGTGGTGAAACTGAAACAGGCTGATTTCATAATTTAGAGGCGTACTCATTTGCACCCAGAGACTCATAAACCTTTGAGCTTTTACTCCCAGTGTGAAACATCTTGAAGGCTGTGGAAGCAGAACAGGCCCAATGCTTGGGCTGGGGGGGGGGGGGTGCTGCGGACGGCCAGCTGGGCTAATTGATGGCCAGACCAGGGCAGAGAAAGTTGACCTGTTCTCGAGCCGGGCGGCCAGACACACACACACACACACACACACACACACACACTTCATCCAGACAAAGTGGACTATGTCCTTGTGACCTTTTGAACTCTGCTTGTCCCCGAAGTGACCGGCGCACTGCCTCCATCCTGGTTTCACTGACGCACACAGAATCAGATAAGAGCTGCAGAGAGTTGAAACCTTTAACAATAGCGGAGTGGACCTCATCACGCTCTAATAGAACCCAACAACATTTAGGAAGACTTCTTTTGATTATTTCTAATCTAAACTAATCATCAAATTGAAGCATTTTCCCATCAGGATGTTCTTTTATGTTTGGGCTGTTTTGAGTGGAGGATCCCTCCACTCCAAATGAATTAGAGCAGCAATAATGAAGAACGGATTGTTTATAATTAAACCAAACAGAACACGGGGAACTTTATCAGGTCCTTTTGAATCATTTTGCAGAATTTCTTTTTTGAATGAATCAAACTTTTACTTTTTTTTCCCCATCATCAAAACTTAAACATCATCAAATCTTAATTTCACAGTTATCCAAACTAACATACATGCTTTTTCATTTGAACATCTAAAGCCTCTAGTTGATGAGTAACTGATGGCTGCTATGGAAACATAAAACACAGGATGCAACAGCTCTCATGGGTCACTGTAATATTATTTCATAAAAACCATGTGATAAATAATGTCTGCAGTGCTGCTTAGAAAATCCACATTTATGTTCAATGATTTTAAAGAGCAAATACATGATTCCAACAGGATGATCTTAGAACGAATCAAAACTTTTGAACTGATCAGATTTATTCGTCCCACGGATGCTAGAGAGCATTTTAAATTAAGCTTTTAATCATTTTTTTTATCTTTTAGTCAACACAGAGCAACAATACGGTGACAGCTGAAGAAAAAGAGTTGATAAGAAATAAACCAGAGTCAGATCTGATTCTGATGGATGAGACGCAGATTTTCTGTGATTATAAAAGTCTGCTCACATCCCAGAAACCATCAGAGGTGTGTGCCAACTGGGTCAGTGCCTCCTCGTGCCGGTTCCTTCTGCACCGTCCTGACTCCTGACACATTCTGGGCTCTTTGTTCAGCCACCCTGCCTGTTCCAGCAAACAGCCGGCTGATGTTTGGTTTACACCTCAACACTAATGAGAAATGCATTCTGGTTTGATGTTGTTTTGGTCCCCATCATCTAAAACCCCTGTATTGTGATTATTTTATTATGTGCATAAATATTTATTCAGTAATATTTATATCTCCGTTGGTTTAAAGTGTGAATGCAGCTGAAGTGGGGCCTGCAGCGAACACCCCCTCCACACACACTACATCCATTTGTATCACTTCACACACACAATTCTGGAATTCTTCATCTGTCCTCCGGTCTAACCAGTGTGTCGAAGTTCAAACAAAAAATGTGCACACTGGAGTGCACGCTGAGGCCAAGTCAGACGCACAGAGGCACCCCGGCTGAAACGCACCCCGACTGGGGAATCAACAAATCATAAATCAGCAGATTTCTATCCTGTGTGGATGTCTGAGATCAGGTTTAACATTCTTCGTTCGCAGCTGGAGGGGAGGCAGAGGGAAACGGAGGGAAAGAAAGAAAGAGAGAAAGAAAGAAAGAAAGAAAGAAAGAAAGAAAGAAAGAAAGAAAGAAAGAAAGAAAGAAAGAAAGAAAGAAAGAAAGAAAGAAAGAAAGAAAGAAAGAAAGAAAGAAAGAAAGATCAGTCTAAAACCTAAAATATTCTATCTTTTTCTGATTTGTGATGTTTGTGGAGTGAATGGAAAACCAGAAAGATGTCAAATAAAGAGAGAAATTTAAACAGAGTCAGACTTACTTCCTGGTTTATCTGGATTTTAATTATTCTGCGTTTCAACCTATCCGTCGTATTAATGTCCACGCCTGTCTTTGTTTTCATTGATGCTGGTGTACTTTGTCTCACAGGTTACTGAGTCTGACTGGACTCAGCCTCCAGCTGATGGTTGATGTTATGGACTTTGGCTCCTGATTTTCAGCCACAGCGATGAAGTCAATTAACAAACTCGAGTCTCAACGTGCACACGCACGTGCACAAGGCGTAGTAGACGGTGGAGGAAGAGTGTGGTGTTTTATAAGCCCTCTCTGAGGCCGCTTTGTCCCCCTTCCTCCTCATCCACCCTCTTTTTGACCCACGAATGGGCGCAGTAAATTATATCAGCAGTAGGTGGCGCTCTTAAATCACAGCCTGAGAGTCAGAGAGAGAGAGAGAGAGAGAGAGAGAGAGAGAGAGAGAGAGAGAGAGTCCCCTCCCCCGCCCAGCCCTTTATCATTAGAAACCTCAGAGCATGAATTACCTCTCCGGAGTCATCGGCGAAAATTTACGACTGGTCTACAGAAGCACGTGACCGCGCACCCCCCCCCCCCCCCCCCCCCCCCCCCCCCTTCTCTGTGTCTTTCTCTCTCCTCCCTCACCTCACCCCTTACCTCCCCCATCACACACGCGCGCGCATACACACACACACACACACACAGACATTCGCCACCCCACCCCCATATTTGGACGGCGCGTACAGCTAAAACCGAAGTACAGTGCATCGCCATAATTCACTAATACATCATAAATCGTTGAAAGTACCCGCGTTATAACGGCCAGGAGAAATCTAACAAATCAGGTGCCCCCTTCCCGCTCAGCTGCTCGCCTGCAACTCTCCCAAACAACTAAATGAGCTCCTACTTTGTGAACTCGTTCTCGGGGCGCTTCCCGAACAGCCCCGACTATCAGCTGCTGAATTATGGAGCCAGCTGCAGCGCGGCGAGCGGCGGCGCGTTCAGGGACTCTTCCTCCGCCACCATGCGCCACGGCTCCTACGGCTACAGCTACGGTGGCATGGATTTGACGGTGACCAACCGGGGAGGCGGGTGCAACAGGGCAGCGGACACCGGAGGAGCCTTCGAGGGAGGCTCGATGGTGGAGGACTCCCGGAGTTTTGGCTTCAGACAGCCGCCCAGCTGCTCCCTCAGCGCTGCAGGAAGCGCGCTCCAGTCAGTCGGCCGTGAGAAGAACCAGAACTCCTCTCCCCACCCGGACAAACCAGGAAGCCTCAGCTCTCCAATGTCCTCCTCATCTTCATCATCAGCCGGCGGCGGCGCGGCGCAGCGCTTCGCGGAGCTGGACGACGCTTCACCGGAGACCGAGGAGCTGCAGCACCACCGGGACGCCGGTCACGGAAGTCACCCGACGCCCAGCAGCGGGCGGATGGTTCGGAAGCAGGAGGGCGGCCCCGGCCCGGCGGGACCAGTCGCCTGCAGCGAGGCGCAGAGTCCTCAGATCTTCCCCTGGATGAGAAAGCTGCACATTAACCATGGTACACTGCTCCTCACCCTCACGTCGCCTCATAACGGACACCGATCACAGCTCAGCTAGGGTTAGGAGCAGTCGGTGCTTTGATTTGATACAGAAAACCCTGAACGTTGTCTGACAGACAAAACAACTCACTGTCCTTCCATCTCAGCTTTACAAAGAAAACCTCCTCAAATGTACAGAGTCGAGTTTTCTCAGGCTTTCAATTAGTTTGGAAATTTTAATATAAATGAAAAGAACAAGATGTTAAGGCCGACTACTTTAGAGTGTTTGCTTTATAGTTTCCCCTAGTGAACATTTGATCTGAGTGTCACTTCGTTTTACCCCAAACCGGGCTGCTCGGGTGCCCCCTCCAACTCTTCTCCTTTATGTTTTTCTTATTAAGTCCCTAAAAAGTGTCATAAATCTGCCACGAGAAGCAAACCGGGCAGAAAAGCCCAACAGGCTGGAGGGAGCAGACAGGGCCGTGTGGGAAAAAGAGAGCAGGAGGGAGGAAAAGAGGAGAGGCCGATAGGCTGGAGGTGGCTGCTCCTTTGAAAAGCCAAGCTTTATTACGTGTGGGAACTTTATTAGAGAGGTGAGACAGAGGACGAGGCAATAAAACCCTGAAGGGAGTGAAAAGAGGGACGTGGAGGGTGAAACAGAAAGGTGACAATTCAAGAGAAACAGGAGGGCAGAGGAGTCACACACAACCAGACTCCGCTAGATGGGCTTTAATAGGTCCTCTTTATTTACAAATGTCAACATTATTAGTATTAGTATTTTTATATTGTTGTTGTTATTATTATTGACTAACTTCTACAGAAAAAAGAAGTTTTCTTCTTACTTTATTTATTTGTGGCATTAGGAGTTATAATGTAAATTAATAATAACATAAATAATTATCTAATTTCATAAACAATATTTTTAAATGTTCATCTTGATTGAAGAAAATATCTGTTGTTGTGTCTTTGTGGGTAAAGGCGCCATGATTTAAACACCTGTAGCTGCAAAATACTGCAACTCATCCGGATCTGTTCTAACAGAATTAGCCTGATTAATAATAATAATAATAATAATAATAATAATAATAATAATAATAATAATAATAATAATAATAATAATATAATATAATAATAATAATAATAATAATAATAATAATATAATATTAATAATAATAATATAATATAATAATAGTAATAGTATTAATAATAATAATAATAATATAATAATAATAATAATAATATAATAATCATAATAATAATCATAATAATAATATAATATAATAATAATAATAATAATAATAATAATAATAATAATAATAATGGATCTTAACCGTCTTCTATTCGCTCCCGACCCCTCAGATATGACCGGCCCCGACGGAAAACGTGCGCGGACGGCGTACACGCGCTACCAGACCCTCGAGCTGGAGAAGGAGTTCCACTTCAACCGGTACCTCACGCGGCGGCGGCGCATCGAGATCGCGCACACGCTCTGCCTCACGGAGCGGCAGATCAAGATCTGGTTCCAGAACCGGAGGATGAAGTGGAAGAAGGAGAACAAGCTGAAGAGCGTGAGCCTCAGCGCGGCGAGCGACGCCTTCCAGGCCTGAGCGCTCTGGAGGACAAGAGCCGAACTGGGCCGTCCGGGTCTGCAGGGCCCAAAGGACCGAAAGCGGAACCAGGAGCGACATGAAGAAAACTTGAAGAACAGAACCGCTGCAGGTGAAGGAGAGGAGAGCAGAGAGAGGAGGGGATGAAGAAACTCGACCCAGAAATATCCCCGATCAGTGCAGAAAACGTGTTAATGTTCTCACATCAGCAGCACTTTTTATTCGTACACACACACACACACACACACACACACACACACACACACACACACACACACACACTGACCCCCCCATGTCTGATTATAGATCTACGTGTCCAGTGCAATGTTCTGCTGTGGTGAAGTTAACTTCTGGATGTGCGTCCATCAACGCCTGCGAAGAGGAAGGACAGTGTGTGTGTGTGTGTGTGTGTGTGTGTGTGTGTGTGTGTGTGTGTGTGTGGGGGGGGAGAGTGTGTGTGTGTGTGTGTGTGTGTGTGTGTGTGTGTGTGTGTGTGTGTGTGTGTGTGTGTGTGTGTGTGTGTGTGTGTGTGTGTGTGTGTGTGTGTGTGTGTGTGTGTGTGTGTGTGTGTGTGTGTGTGTGTGTGTGTGTGTGTGTGTGTGTGTGTGTGTGTGTGTGTGTGTGTGTGTTGTCCAGCCTTCATGTTGTGTAGCTCTTATAACTGAATGTTGTGTGATCGGTGTTTCAGGTGATGTACATAGTGAATTAACATGTTGCTGTTTACAGTTGCATTGTGTGCGTGCGTGCGTGCGCGCGTGCGTGCTACCAGCTTTCTGTCTGTGAGCTTTTTGTAACTGTTTGTAAGTTTTAGAGAAACAGAAGGGAGAATAAAGTTTTTCGGTGATGAAATCCGGATCCAGAGAAGCTGCTGACGCTTTCTATTCATCTCTCCTCTTGAGCTCTTCTAAAACTCTGTCTCTTCTACCTGGTTTGAATAAAACTGGAGTCCGTTCTGCTAGATCCGAAGAGAACGGTGTTTAAATCAGAATCTAGACCTCTGTCCTCTCCCATCAGGGGGTCTGTCTGCATCCAGATGAGTCCGACCAGGACCAGGATCCGGGGTTCTGTCCCCTCAACGCTCCGGGCCTTCAGGCCTGTTTTTGAACCCTAAACTATTTGAAATTGATCCAGTCCCTGTCTGGACAGTTGTCACCACCAAATAAACCCAGCAGACCAGGTCGAGCAGACGTCCAGACCGGATCCGTTACGTCTCCAACCGGCTGCGTTAATGAGCCGTTTTCCGCTCTGAACGGAGGCGACTCCCGGTCTAATGAAGTTATTCCACTCCTGGTTCTCATGTAAACAACCATGAACTTTTAAACTCACCGCGTCAGAACGGAGCCGGTCCTCTAACGGGAGCTGGTCGTCGTGAGCCCGGTCCAGCTCCTGGCTCTGCTCTCGGGTGTTTATGAGCACAGATATATTTTTAAACCAAGCCCCTTCTGCTCGGGGGCCAAACTATAAAAACGGAGGCAGATTTGACATTTCCATGTCAAACAGATGAGGGTTTTATCTCCGAGCTGATCGTAAAACTCGGGCCTAGACTCAGACTGATCCCTCTCACTGGCTCGCGTTCAGTCACGTGGGGTCCATAAAGTCAGTTTTATGGTTTAGGGGAGTTGACAGTGTACTATATATTTCACATTCTAGAAAGCTAGTGACGGTTTAACGGCTTTGTGAGGATCCTAAAGGGGTCAGTAAAGTAGTGTGTGTGTGTGTGTGTGTGTGTGTGCGTGTTTGCGCGCCCGCACGTGAGTGTTTGAAAGTGAGAGAGCGATAGAGAGAGAAGAGGACACTATTACCGGCAGCTGTTCTTGCTCCGGTTCACACTTGAAGCCCCGCGATCTCCGGTGTGTTCCGCTCTGGACTTAAGGAGGAAGAGGAGGAAGAGGAGGGCCAGTAAGTGGAACTGAGGACTGTCTGTGAGTGGGAGCTAAGTAGAGAAGGTGGGTTGGTTAAGTGGGAGAACGGGGACTGTGTAATTACCGTGTCACTCACTTACCGTATGCATGGCTGCTGTGTAAACGCGCACGCGGAGCGCCACCCAGCTCCGGTGCTCCTCAGATCCCTGTTGGAGGCCTGGCGACATGGCGTGGCCAACCTGTGTGCAGATGGAGGCCCTAATACGTGTGCGTCATTTTGCAGTGCACGTAAAAGTGGCGCACATGCACTCAGGAGACCAGTTCGTCGGTACCGCGACCCGCTGTGACCACACAGGTCTCAACCTGTTCAGAACGCTGACACATCTCTAGTCTTTCGTTCTGGTTGATCTTGTTGTCGTGACCCGGATTAGTTCGGTTCATTAGTCACTGCTGGGCCGATTAGATGAAGCTCATTAGAATGTTAATCCTGATTCTAATGATTTTATCAATGAGAACAAATAAACCAACCAACCAAACGTCTGTGTCTCCTCTGGAAAAGGGAACCCACTCCATTTGACGCACAGCCATCCTGTGCGTCAAATGGAGTGGGTTCTCTTTCAGTTAGGAGGAAAAGCTGCCTGTTAACATTCACAATAGCAAAGGTTTGGACTGACAAGGACGCATACACGCGCACATGCACGTGTACCGTTTCTATCGGTCAGTGGTTTCCAAACGGAAAGGTTGAGCGTGAAAAGAACAGAGTTTGGAGAGGCAGCTCGTTTTGTTACAAAATAAAATACTGAATATAAAATATTTCAAATCTAGATGGAACATTGATGTATTTATTGGTAACGGGTTTGAATGTATAGATGTGTTTAAGGTGACTTTTAGTAAAAATCTTGACTGATTTCAGGGACATGTTGGAACGGTTAGCTCCAGAACCTGAACAGTATTCTGATCTGATCTGCTGGGGACACAAAGTGTGATGAATACAATCCAACAACAACAGAGTTAGTGAGGAGGTCACGTGACCCTCAGCAGCACCAGCTCCGTTATGGTCGTGATGTTCTCAGGAAGAGTTGAATAAAATAAACTTTAAATAGAACAAATCACTGACTGAATGACAACAAAAATCATGTTTACAACATACTGGTTGGAATGGGAAGAACAGAAAACTGACGTCATCAGCATCTAATGTAGCTTAGCAGTGAAAAAATCTATGTTCCTGAGCGGAAGTTGTTTTATTCATTTATTTGTTTATTTATTTGTTTTTGTATTATATTGTTGTTTTCCAGGTCCATGAGATTATTTGAGTAACGGATCCTTATCATGTCTTAAATGGCTGCAAAACAAAAACAGTAACAAAAAATATATTTATTTATTTATCTATCTATTAAACAAACACACACAAAAACAGATTAGATAGATGATAGATAGATAGATAGATAGATAGATAGATAGATAGATAGATAGATAGATAGATAGATAGATAGATAGATAGATAGATAGATAGATAGATAGATAGATAGATAGATAGATAGATAGATAGATAGATAGATAGATAGATAGATAGATAGATAGATAGATATGGTTTATTTGTTCTTCTGACTGGACGCGTCCTGTTGGTTCCACTCACACAGGCGTCCCACAGTGGGAGGACTCGGGCATGTCCTCGGTCCTTGAGGAAGTTTCAGTTCAGTAAACAGGAAGGGAACAAAAGGCGGCCCATTTCACTTCTCATCTGCTTCCTCTGTTTAATGATGAAACGGAGAGGCGTCTCCCCCACACGCAGCCCCACAGGCCTGCACACGGGACGTGGATTTGTGTGGATCAGAGTTCTGGGCATGAAGCGGTCCTCTCTGTGATCGCTGTGTGTGTCATCCCTCTCCAGTCTGTGTACACAGAGCAGAGCCAGCCTTTATGTGCTCGATGTGCACGGACATGCTGCTCCCTGTTGTGTGTTGGTGTGGCCAAGAGATGATGATGATGATGATGATGATGAGGGGTGAGTAACTGATGGAGCTGGCCTTTTGTTGCTGCATTGCTAAAGTTGTGGGTTTGTTGTGTGTTTATTGTGGGTTTGTTGAGTGTTTGTATCAGCAGCTTTTGGTTTTCTTGCAGCGCTCAGCGGCCCTGCTGCAGGCTAGTCTGCTGTCTTACGCACGCGCGCTCACCAGTCATGTCCCTTTCCTGCTCCCCATCTCCTGCTTCATTTATTGTAGCATATGTCAAGGTTATGACGTCACTGTTCGCGTGCTCGACGACCGACACGTCGGGAGTGATGGCCTTTGGACGCTGATGGGTCCGAGTCTCGTGAATAATGGACGGATGAGGAGTCAGCGCGAGGTCAGCAGACAAGCTCGGCGCGCGCACCGAGGACTTTGGTGCGTGCGCGCGCGCGAGTGGAAACAGAGCTTCTTCTTTTTTCAAACAACAGGGATTTGTTTACCGTGCTAACAAAAAGGGGAAAGGAGCCAACAGCTGGCTGCTCTGACAAGTGTCCTCTACTTCCGGAATGGAGGCGTCAGACAAACAAACAAACAAACGAACGAACGAAAGCTCAGATTCCCTCTGCTCGCTCAGCGAGACAAACTTCTATTCACTATCTATTTGATTCAACCTGTCAGTAATAATCGTAAATATTTATTTTATAACAAGGCAGGAAGAATGATTGTATTGATTTTAATGTTCTGACTTCTGATGACGTTACACTCTTAGTCAGCGGGTTTGATGCTTTTTACACATCAGAACCAGCTTTATTGTCACTGCATGAAACAACAGATTATAGAGCAACTCTGCTGCAGTCTGTGGGCGTTTTAAACATTAGAAACATTTAAAAGAACTGTTAAAAATAAACACGCATACAGTTAAACATTTAAAAAAGATTCTCTAAGGGCAGAAGATCCAAATATAGTAGCAAAGAGCCTGTTTGAGGTGGCGGAACAGTAAAGATTTGAGTCTAAAAAACAAGAAAACAAAAGAAACGAACCCAATCTGAAGACTCGTTATTTCATTTATTATGTTCATCATCAACATCGACCTGTTGAATTAACCAGGAAGCCTTTGATTTCTTTTATCAGTAATATTTTATTATAGGAAAATTCGACTTTTGAATTAATAATTGTTTTTGAGGCTCTAGTAGAAAATGTGCAGAACTCTGAGGAGTAAAAGGCAAAAACATATCAGCCAATAAAAGTCATGTTCAAAATAAATAATCACTGAAAAACCATAAAACGAGGAGATGAGTCAAGTGTGGTGACGTCACGTCTCTATTTTAAAATATTTTCATATTTAGAATAAAAAGGACCGAACGGAATCCCATTTGATCAGGATGAATTAATATTATTTAATCTCATTTTTCGTTTTTATGTTGATGAGACCTAATTAAAAACGATCCATGCAGTAGAATGTTTGCAGCATTTTTCTCCATATTTCCGCACTGTGTTGTTTTTAGCGTCTCTTCGGCGTTTTGCCGCAGCAGAAGGTGGTTTTTCCAGAGTGCAGCTCCCTCGCACCGCCACCAGAGCTCGCTTCAGGCCAGGAGGACGGAGACTCCCCGCTCTGCGGCGCGAACACCGAGCACGACCCGACCTCCTCCCTCCGTCGCCCGTAGCGCGCGCGAGCTTCACGCACTGCCAGGCTGCAGAGAAACCCTCGTTTCCAGCGTGAAGCGCGAAAAGGATTTAAGCAGGAAATGAACATGTCTGCGGCGGCACCGGGAAAATGGAACCGACAAACCGGAGAATTACGCGCAGGCGCAGAGCGGGGAGACGGTCAGAACCTCGTTCCTTCCCATCCCTTTTGGCGCAGAGGAGGAGGGCTGTAGACGCGCAACTATCGCTGCGCGTTAAGGTAAACTACAGCGGGAGGGTCGTGGAGTTGAAGGGTCAAAAGTTCGCCGTCATGCGTGAGTTCCGCCCTCACATATCCTCATTCTGTCCACTCAGCACCAACTGCTGTATGTCAAAGGGAAACGGGTGGGGGGGGGGGGGGGGGGGGGGGGGGGGGGGGGGGGAGAGAGAGGGAGGGAGGGAGAGAGGGAGGAGAAAACGGAGGGTTCAGGGAGGCCGAGGGAGAGGGAGGTATTCGGTAACAGGGAGGTGGGTGAGACATGTCTGAGGGCTGCATGTTGTTCACACCGTCTGACATTTGGTTCACATTCAGACCGCAGACACCTAAAAGTGAGGCAGAAACACCTCTTAGAAAGAAAGATATCTGTAAATATCAGCTTCTATATCTATATTATTACTATTATTATTATTATTATTATTATTATTATTATTATTATTAAGCCTTTGCCTTGATCCTTACATTCCATTGATTTGGGTCAGTGATGAGGGTTCAGTCCCAGCCCCAGGTGAACCTGCAGCCTCTCAGCGATAGGTCGAATAAAGAACCAACCCTCAGTTGTTCTGTGGTCAAATCACTTCTCCTTTCCCATTTAACGTAACACAATAATAATATCAAAGATCTAATGTGAAACTTTTTACTGAAACATGTACTTTTGATTTTGATGTTTGTTAGTTTCACAGTTTCATATCTCATGGTGAAATAATAATGTATTTTTTAAGTCGCGCCTATTTTTAGGTTCTATTTGAATTTGTCATTTATGTTGCTGTATTCTTTATCTGTCTGCTGCTGTGAAACCCCTCAGGGATCAGCAGCGTTTGATTCTATCCTATAATTCTATTCTATAATAATCTCTTTTTCCTTTCGACACTTCCCTTCAAGAGACACCACAGTGAATCATCCAATATAATAATAACAATATTATAATATTAATATTAATAATAATAATAATAATATCAATATCAATAATAATAATAATAATAATAATAATAATAATATTGATATTATTATTAATACTAATACTAATATTATTAATATTATTATTATTGTTGATATTATTATTATTGTTGTTGTTATTGCGTATTATTGGTGGTGGAAATTGATAATATTATTATTGATATTATTATTGTTATTATTGATATTATTATTGTTGATATTATTGTTGTTGTTGTTGTTGTTGTTTGTTGTTGTTGTTGTTACGTATTATTGGTGGTGGTTATTGATATTATTATTGTTGATATTATTATTACTATTATTATTGATATTATTATTGTTATTATTATTGTTGATATTATTATTGTTGTTGTTGTTGTTACGTATTATTGGTGGTGGTTATTGATATTATTATTATTATTATTGATATTATTATTGTTGATGTTGTTGTTGTTGTGTATTATTGGTGGTGGTTATTGATATTATTGTTTATATTATTATTGTTGTTGTTACGTATTATTGGTGGTGGTTATTGATATTATTATTGTTTATATTATTATTGTTGTTGTTACGTATTATTGGTGGTGGTTATTGATATTATTGTTTATATTATTATTATTGTTGTTTGTTGTTGTTGTTGCGTATTATTGGTGGTGGTTATTGATATTATTATTGTTTATATTATTATTATTGTTGTTGTTTGTTGTTGTTGTTGTGTATTATTGGTGGTGGTTATTGATATTATTATTGTTGATATTATTATTATTGATATTATTATTGTTTATATTATTATTGTTGTTGTTATGTATTATTGGTGGTGGTTATTGATATTATTATTGTTGATATTATTGTTGTTGTTGTTGTTGTTATGTATTATTGGTGGTGGTTATTGATATTATTGTTGATATTATTATTATTGATATTATTATTGTTTATATTATTATTGTTGTTGTTATGTATTATTGGTGGTGGTTATTGATATTATTATTGTTGATATTGTTGTTGTTGTTGTTGTTGTTATGTATTATTGGTGGTGGTTATTGATATTATTATTCATATTATTGTTGTTGTTGTTGTTTGTTGTTGTTGTTATGTATTATTGGTGGTGGTTATTGATATTATTATTATTGATATTATTGTTGATATTATTATTATTGTTGTTGTTGTTGTTTGTTGTTGTTGTTGTTGTTATGTATTATTGGTGGTGGTTATTGATATTATTTTTATTGATATTATTATTGTTGATATTTTTGTTGTTGTTGTTGTTGTTTTGTATTATTGGTGGTGGTTATTGATATTATTATTATTGATATTATTGTTGTTGTTGTTGTTGTGGCGTATTATTGGTGGTGGTTATTGATATTATTTTTATTGATATTATTATTGTTGATATTATTGTTGTTGTTGTTGTTTGTTGTTGTTGTTGTTGTTATGTATTATTGGTGGTGGTTATTGATATTATTATTGTTGATATTATTATTATTATTATTGATATTATTATTGTTGATATTATTGTTGTTGTTGTTATGTATTATTGGTGGTGGTTATTGATATTATTATTGTTGATATTATTATTATTATTATTGATATTAGTATTATTGATATTATTATTGTTGATATTATTATTATTATTATTGATATTATTATTGTTGATATTATTATTGTTGTTGTTGTTGTTGTTGTTGTTGTTGTTGTTGTTGCGTATTATTGGTGGTGGTTATTGATATTATTATTGTTGATATTATTGTTGTTGTTGTTTGTTGTTGTTGCGTATTATTGGTGGTGGTTATTGATATTATTATTATTGATATTATTATTGTTGATGTTATTATTGTTGTTGTTGTTGCGTATTATTGGTGGTGGTTATTGATATTATTGTTGTTGATATTATTGTTGTTGTTGTTGTTTGTTGTTGTTGTTGTTGTTGCGTATTATTGGTGGTGGTTATTGATATTATTATTATTGATATTATTGTTGTTGATATTATTGTTGTTGTTGTTTGTTGTTGTTGTTGCATATTATTGGTGTTGGTTATTGATATTATTATTATTGATATTATTGTTGTTGATATTATTGTTGTTGTTGTTTGTTGTTGTTGTTGTTGTTGCATATTATTGGTGGTGGTTATTGATATTATTGTTGTTGATATTATTGTTGTTGTTGTTTGTTGTTGTTGTTGCGTATTATTGGTGGTGGTTATTGATATTATTATTATTGATATTATTGTTGTTGATATTATTGTTGTTGTTGTTTGTTGTTGTTGTTGTTGTTGCGTATTATTGGTGGTGGTTATTGATATTATTATTATTGATATTATTGTTGTTGATATTATTGTTGTTGTTGTTGTTGCTATGTATTATTGGTGGTGGTTATTGATATTATTATTATTGATATTATTGTTGTTGATATTATTGTTGTTGTTGTTGTTGCTATGTATTATTGGTGGTGGTTATTGATATTATTATTATTGATATTATTATTGTTGTTATTATTGTTGTTGTTGTTGCTGTGTATTATTGGTGGTGGTTATTGGTGGTGGTTATTGATATTATTTTTGTTGATATTATTGTTGTTGTTGTTGCTATGTATTATTGGTGGTGGTTATTGATATTATTATTATTGATATTATTATTGTTGATATTATTGTTGTTGTTGTTGCTATTGTTGCGTATTTTTGGTGGTGGTTATTGATATTATTATTATTGATATTATTGTTGTTATATTATTGTTGTTGTTGTTGCTATGTATTATTGGTGGTGGTTATTGATATTATTATTGTTGTTGTTGTTGTTGTTGTTGTTGTTGTTGTTGTTGTTGCGTATTATTGGTGGTGGTTATTGATATTATTGTTGTTGATATTATTGTTGTTGTTGTTGCTATGTATTATTGGTGGTGGTTATTGATATTATTATTATTGATATTATTATTGTTGATATTATTGTTGTTGTTGTTGCTATGTATTATTGGTGGTGGTTATTGATATTATTATTATTGATATTATTATTGTTGATATTATTGTTGTTGATATTATTGTTGTTGTTGTTGCTATGTATTATTGGTGGTGGTTATTGATATTATTATTATTGATATTATTATTGTTGATATTATTGTTGTTGTTGTTGCTATGTATTATTGGTGGTGGTTATTGATATTATTATTATTGATATTATTATTGTTGATATTATTGTTGTTGATATTATTGTTGTTGTTGTTGCTATGTATTATTGGTGGTGGTTATTGATGATTCCTGGCTGCCTCCTTTTCCTTGAGCATGTTCACCCAGTGAACTCTTCCAGGTTCTCCAGTTTCCTCCTCCAGACCCAGACTGGGCATGTTAGTGACTCTAGGTGTCCCTATGTGTGAGTGAGTTATGTTTCGTTTGTCTCCCTCTACAGTATGTGTCCCTGATGGACAGTTAACCTGTCCAATCTGTCCACTGCCTCTGGAGAGACACCAGCTCCCCTTGACCTTAACTGGATAAAGCAGTTAGGACAGGGGGTGAGTGTTCACATGAACCAAAGAAACAAGCAGTCAGACAGGCCGACCTGAGGTTGGACAGATTTATAATAAACAAGAAGACGGTCAGGCTCAGCGCCACCTGACCCCCACAGATACTGGTTATAAATGGTTGATGGACTGATAATAACTGAGCTCCGGTTCTGCTCCAGCTCAAGTTCAACTTCAGCAGATTCATTCAGGTGATGAGCCTTCCTTCCTACAAGGAGTACGGCTCCTTTTGGTGCTTGTCTTTATTGCTGTTTTAATACATTTTAACTAAACATAATAAATAGATATAAACAATGTAAAATAGGTTCAGGGAACACATGTTAGTTTATTTATAGCTTTCTATAGAGAGCATGACTAAACAAATCTATAAAACCCCAAAAACTTAAAGGAGGCACTAGAACAGAATTGTGTTATCAGTTTTAATAGAGTCAATATCAGCGAGTGGAAGTGGGTCTTTAATTGTTTATGTCTGACAGTCAGAGGGTTGATGGTTCAATCCCAGCTCCTGGTAGCCGAGTCACTGTGTGCCCCTGGGCCTTACTTCACTCCCTAACCTGCTGGTGGAGGGTTCGGTTGTGCTGGTCTGTCAGTCTGACCCCAGGGCAGCTATGGCTACAGTGTAGCTCACTGCCATCAGTGTGTCAATGTGTGCTTTAATCAGTGAATGAGTGTAAAGCACTTTGGAGTCCTCCATTGAAAGGCACAATACAAATGAAAGCATTTACCATTTGCGATGACCGATGTTCTGAATATGAGCGCTGCTGCTTTGTAATTGTGATCGGGGAGGAGCAGCTGGATATTTGACCAAGCTAAGGGTTCTGGATGGAGTGTGGATCAGTAAACGTTCCTGGAGATACGATGGATCCAGATAGTGAAGAGCCTTGAACCATAGCAACAGGAGCTTGAATTGAACCTGTGATAAAGCGAGGAGCAGCTCTGGTGTGCTCACGTTAGCTGTTAGGAGACGAGCTGCAGCAGTTTGTACGGCGGAGGAGGGAAGACCATTCGAAACCTTCAAAGAAGAGTTACAATAGTCTAAGCATGTTTTAATGAATCAAAGAGTACTTTACTGAGTTGCAGCTGAAAGAAAGTTTGGACAACTGAACTAATCTGTTTGTTCGGTTTGATAAAAGTTTCAAAATTAACCCAAAGATTTAGAGCAGAGGATCAACTGAATGGTGCTGGGGTGGGGTGGGGTGGGGGTGGGGTACTATCAGGGTCTAGAGACTCAGTTCTCTCAGACTGGATGACATGTGATTTGTTTTAATTTAGATGCAGGAAAACTGGAGTACATCCAGCAGGTCTCAGTGAGTCCCTGATTTGGACTTTTATGGGAAATTAAATCTGAATATATCAACAAAGCAGTGCAGTGGATTTGATATTTTCTGAAGTTGGACCGTAGTGAGAGCAGGTACCCTGAGAACAGGAATGGAACCCTGAGGAACTCCATGTGTCAGAGGTGCTGAACCGAAGATCCATCCGAACCAGACCTGATTCAGACCATGAAACCCAAACCACTGGCTTTGCTCGTGCAGCTGACGTGATGAATGCAGAAGTGAAGAAACCACCAGGATCAAGTGTGGACATGTGGCTGCAGTTTGCTCAGTGAAGTCAAGCAACACAGGCGGATCCCTCTGCGCATGCTCCCTGCGGTCTGTCTAAAGCCCACCAGATGCGATTAAACAATATTCTGACGCGCGCTCGAGTCATTTATATTTAAACGACAAAAGAATCGGAGAAATGATCCTGGAAGGGAAAAAGCAGCAAGACCCAGTCCCTCCTCCACATCCGAGGAGCATTTTTCTTCAGAGTAATGACACCGACTCGGTCTGGTTTGACAGAGAGCGCAGGAGAGGGAAGGAGGGAGTGAAGAGAGGTGGAAGTGTCAGAAAGGAAGGGTGTGTGGGAAAGGGAGGGCTAAGAGTGAGTGAGGGGGACACGGGAGGGGGAGGTAGGCTTGTCTCTGCTCCGGGTGAACGGGAGGTCAGCGCGTCTCACCAATATTAAAATGTGTACCGGCGACGCGCGGTGACACGCCTCGCCCGTTAAACAAAGAGTGTGCCAAACTGGCAGATTAATTTGAAAACTTGAGTCCACGCACACTTAACGCCTTAAAGAGCCCACAGTCTCCACAGCAGCCCCGCTCGGTCTCCCTCAGCCCCGATCCGCTCCCGTAACACCGAGAAAACGGCGGCAGCGAAGCACCGTTCCTTCGATCCGCTCGGGGCTTTACGCACGGACGGGCCTGGTGCGTTCCCCCGGATTGCTCCCGGCTGGGCGCTGTTTTCGTGATTAGACATGGACGGTGAGCGCTTCTGGGAAAGTCACGTTTTAATGGGGCTGTGGCGCAAAAAAGAAAAAAAAAACCGCGCAGAATCCAGGAAACGCACGTGAGTGGAGCGGCAACGAAGAGTTCCTTTTGCGGAGGAAGATGTTTCACTGCTGCTGCGGATTCTGTTGGAAATGTTTTTAAAAAGAAGAAGAAATAAGAACCAGCAGCGGGAGGAGGAGGAAGGATCCACAGCGGAGTGAGTACACCAAGACCTCTGTGTCAGAGTGAGTGTGTGTGTGTGTGTGGGGGGGGGGGGGGGGGGGGGGGGGGGGGGGGGGGGGGGTGAACAGGTGCTCTGCTCGTGCTGGGAGGAAGGGGAACATCACGTGTAGAATGACTTGGAGCAGCCTTTTCCTCCTTCACCAGTTTTACTGCCGTCCTCCCAGTGTTCGGGCTGCAGCCGAACCGAGCCGAGAGGTTCTGTTTCTACTCTTCACCGGACAGATGCTGCTTTAGGGCCGTTTAAGGTTAAAGGTCGTTCACTTTGCTCATCAGGAGCAGGATATTACTTCCGGTTGGATCCATCTAAATCTGCTTATGTCTCCAAAATGTCCCGTATGTAGAGTTCTGTTGTGGTGGATCTGCTCTCTGATCTCAGAAAATCATAATCACTTAGCTTTGAAGACCTGGGAACAGAGTCTGGCTAACCAGTCTACAAGGATCACCCTTTTATTATTATCTTGACTTTCTTTTTTTCCCCTTTTTTTCTCTTTTTTTGTTTGTTTTTTGGTTTTCAGACTAAATGTCGGAAAAGGAGTGAGGGAGTGAGTGGGGGGGGGCCGTTTTGTTTGTTTGTGTTAGTTTAATTAAAGTTTATTGTAAGTTATATAAAAAGAAAAGCTTACTTGCTATACACGGAAATAAAATTAAATTAAATTAAATTAAATTATAAAATAAAATAAAATAAATAAAACAAACAATAATAACATGAAGTGTGAACGGTCTCTGCTGATAACCGAACCGGCTGTGATCCAGATGAAGGTCCTGCTGTTTCCGTTAGACTCAGATCATTTTGTTTTGCGCCTTTGCCTTTTATTTCTCTGAGATTCTCGCTGCTTCTTACACAAACAAACGATGCTGACATATTAGATTCTAAGTATTAAATGTTAGTGACTTTACTGGACGGTCAAACACGCATCTCGGGGTTTTCCGGTTTGGGAGCGCCCCATCGTTCCCAGAAAGCAGCGCTTCATTTTTTATTTCCCTCTCCGTCACTTTGCATGACAATAAGCTGAGCTGGAAGTATTTTTCAAACTGCACAAAAGAGCAGAAGCGCGTTGATCTCGTCCTTTGTCCTGAAGCTTCGTGATATTTCAGCGTGCTGACAGCCAGGCCGCTGCTGCTCTAAGTCAGGACTCAGAACGACGCGTTTCCCTTTCCACCACTTTAAATGCCTTCTTATAATTATTGTTGTTTTTTTAGTTTACAATGTTACTGAATATTTTATGTATTGAATCAGAATAAAACACGACGAGAGGTTTATCTGACCAACCTGAACGCTTCTGTTTTATCTTCTTATTCATGAAGGATCAAATCCAGGATGGTTGGAGACATTTTTCATTTTCCATCTAAATTTCTCACAGAGCGCGAACTGCTCCTCCAGGCGTCACCGCTGAAATCCAGCTTAGTCCGTTTTTTATATTTAATTTAAAATGATATTTCTCTTCTCGTTAAGTTTAATTCAATCTGTATTTTTTTCGTTTATTTTATCTTAATTTTTGAGCACACTCTAAGCTCACCTGTCTCCTCTCTGTATTAATAAATGAGTTGTTAGGAAGTAACCATAAAAGAGTTATTTATTTTGAACAAATCCGTTGTTGTTGTTGTTTTAAATCTTGACCATGTGAAGTCCGTTGACTTCCTGCTGAATCGTGATGGAGTCTTGACCATTGCTCGGAATGTTGGCGGGAAACAAAAGGCTGGAACCGGTTCTGCTGACAAACTTGACAAAGCAAAGAAAGGAGCTGCAGTCAGACTCAACACACCTTGATCGATACCTGCGGTGACCTCAGGTAGCGGGGGGTCAAGGTGAAACCCGATCACAGAACTAGAACCCGATCAAATAGAACACATTTATTAGAATGAGTTTTTACTTTACTGACCGGTGGGAAGTCATTTCGTTCCATCTCATGTTTGACATGTGTTGAAATGAAAATAAAAACCCGCGAATCCTTGAAAATAAAATATTTGAATTGAAAAAATCACAATAAAAAAATAAAGAGAAAAGACTATTATAATATAGCATAAATTAAAATAGAAAAATAGAACAACAACAGAACAGAATAGAATACACTTAAAAACAACGCTGCTAATTTAATCTGTGTAACATTTTATACTCAAGCATTTTGAGTAGATTGGAGACAATTTTGGCTTTTACTTAAAAGTCTCCAATCTACTCAAAATTCTTAAGTATAAAAATGTTACACTAAAAAAATTAAGTAAATGATGGTTTTACTTTTTAGAGTGTGGATTCAAATGTTTAAAATCGAAATAGAATAGAATAGAATAGAATAGAATAGAATAGAATAGAATAGAATAGAATAGAATAGAATAGAATAGAATAGAATAGAATAGGACAGATGTGTATTTTCTGCATGACCCTGCTGTGCTGATATATGAAGAGGTTTCGGAGGAGACGGAGAGCAGCAATACTCCCTGCAGCGGAAGCAACTGTTCGTGTCACAAAATCAATGCGCGGAGAAAGAAGAGCAGCCTGTAGTCGTAGAGCGGAGGATGGTCTGAATGCATAAAGGTCACCTGGTTCTGCTGCAAAAGGCCTTTCATCAGAAATCATTGTTGTTTTGATTTGATGTCTTATTTACTGCAGGCTGAATTTGATAAATAAAAAAGAATCACAGTCGTGTTTGCGCGCGCTGCAGATGACTTTTTAATCCAGTTATCTCAGAGTTTGAGTTTTTAATCCATTTAGCAGCTGAGTGGAGGTTTATCTTTTGACTCCATCCATCCATTCTTCAGTCAGATCATTTAGAACTTGCTGTGATGGCTCAGGGTTTTTGTGCCAACTCATCTGTCTTTTCTTTTCGTCCGTTCTCTTTGATGCGGCCAAGATTTTATTCCTACAATCTTTTGAATAATTACCAGAGTAGTGCTAATGGAATTGTTCCAGTTATGCTGTCCGTTAAAAGTCTGACTTAAATCAAACTTTGGTTTTTATTTTAGTGAGATGCCCAAAAAGTTCAGGGAACCATTAAAAATGATAAACCGAGCCTGTCTGTCTCTCATTAAGGTAACAGGTCTAATTATTGTCACATATTGAGATCCTAAACCTGAAAGCTGCTGTTCTGGGTTTGTTAGGCTGAACCGGATTCAGGCCCACTAACTGCCTGCTCTCCTCCACATTCCGGACATTTTTGTTGCACAGTACAGAAACATGTCCATGTTCATGCTTCAGTCTTTTATCCGACGCCCTGCAGCTATACAGGAAGTAGAACATCAGTTAAACTTCACCCCCCAGACCCCCGCAGCACTGACGGGGTCAGGGGTCACGGACTGTACAGGCGAAAGGGAATATTGAGTTTATGAAAACAATAAAAGCTGATCGACTTTTAAACCCCCGTCCTCCAGAGACCCGATGTCTTCTATATCTACCCTGTAGATCCGGATTTGTGTACAAATCAGTGAAAACCCACAAATTCGCTTCTAGGGGAGTATATAGTGGATTTACACACAACGGCAGCGATGGATCAACGAGCTGCTGCGGGTTCTGCGGGCCCAGAGGCTACTTCCGGTTCCGACCCGCCTGATCAGAAGAAACTAAAATCTCTGATGAAGAACGAGTTGTTTTTGATTCTGCGTCGATTTTAGATTTTTATCCGTTTTTCTCCAAAGCAATCAAAATGTAACCATAGCCAGGATATGTGTGTGTGTCTATATATATATATATATATATATATATATATATATATATATATATATATATATATATATATATATATATATATATATATATATATATATATATATATGTATATATATATATATATATATGTGTGTGTGTGTGTGTGTGTGTGTGTGTGTACACACACAGACACACACGTATTTTTGTTTGTTGAAACGAATTAATTGTATTTATTTCCTTCTTTGTTTGTTTATTTATTTATTTCCTTGTTTGTTTGTTTGTTTCCTTCTTTGTTTGTTTATTTATTGATTTCCTTCTTTGTTTGTTTATTTATTTATTTCCTTGTTTGTTTATTTATTTATTTATTTCCTTTCTTTTTTGGTTCATTGTAATGATTTATGTTTGGAGAGGTGCTGTAGTCTAATTTATAGACAAACTTATTAGATTTGTCATTTATTTGTTTCATTATAAATAAAAGTCTTGCTGCTCATTCAGGAACAGATTTCTGAATGTTTGAACACTAGTACACACGCACACGTATTTTATATCTTGTCCTAATAGGATTTTATTTAGAGGAGGTAGTTTGTGCGTCGTGTTTTCTCGTGTAAATGACAGCAGCCTGGTGCGTGACGTGGCGTGGCGTGGGGCCTGATGACACCTGGACTCAGAGCTAAACTTCTGCAGGTCTCCTTCCAGGAACGGGTCAAATGGTTTCTCTTTGGGAGGATAAATAAAAAACGCAACATCTGTATCCGGTAAAGACCAACAGCAGGCCCTGGTTGGCTTATTATGACGTTCGTGTCCAATTAAAAACACGAGCGTGAAGCCAGTCGTTTACATTCAGGGCAAGGAGCGAGCCGGGTTATGGAGTGGAGACATTTAAATGTAGGAGGGAGTCGGCTCTGGAAGAGGGGAAGCTCTCGCTCCTTATGCAAAAGGTTGGTCTGTGATTTAGGAGGCCGTGCAACCTGAATCACTTGATGAATTTTTTATCGATCCTCAACAAGCCAGATTAATCTCTGACACGGCTCTGCTGCTGGGTGGCGGCGCACACAGCCAGGCCACTCTCATCTCCCCGCTATTAGCCGTTTAAGGAGGAGTGAGGACAAAAAAACAAAAAAACAAAAACCAGGTGGATGGCGCAAACCTAAACGGGGCTGGCGCAGGCTCCCTCCGTGAACTCGCTGTGCCTTATTTCCTCTCTGATGTGTAAAAGGTGCAGGTGGGGCTGCGCTCAGCGCTGGGTGAGGTCCGACTCTGCTCCTGCTCAGGAGGACCCGCTGGCACCAGGAGATCCAGACCTCTGAGCTACAGGACAGAGTGAAATCATAAACTCAGGTCATATGATCACGCGCATCTGGGAGCCGTGCGTCTAATTATCCCATTTCCTTATCCGGGGTACGCTCAGGAGGCGCGCCATTGGTCGACGGCCGTCACGTGGAATCTTAACTTTGTTCACTTGACAGAAAAGTAGGAGGGTTCAACTGAACAGAAATAACCGAAGACTAAAGGGATGGGATATCAATTTTAGTTATATATTTTCCAGCTGGTGATATTCCACAAAAAGAGTCAGATTAATGGTCATGAGCTCCTATTTGATCAACTCTAACTATGTGGACCCGAAGTTCCCCCCCTGCGAGGAGTACTCTCAGAGCGACTATCTGCCCAGTCACTCTCCGGACTACTACCGCTCTCAGAGGCGGGAGCCTGACGCCTTCCAGCCGGACTCTGTCTACCACCAGCACCGCCAGCACCACCAGCACGAGGCGCCCTACTCTCCGTGCCAGCGCTCCGCTCAGCCGGCGTCGGTGGTGATGTCCCCGCGGGGTCACGCCGCACTCCAGACAGGACTGCAGACCACCCCCGTGTCAGAGCGGAGCCTCCGCTGCGACTCGGTCACGCCGAGCCCGCCTCCACCTCCGACTTGCGGCCAAAGCGCCTCTTCCCCTGCGGACGCGCGGAAGGACCCGGTGGTGTACCCGTGGATGAAGAAAGTGCACGTAAACATCGGTGAGTGCTGCATGTGAACTCAACCTCCCTCCGTTCCCCTCCGTGGCTGCAGCTCCGCGCGCCCACGGCTCCTCTCCCCGTCCCGTTAGGAGCACAGCGGATAGCCTTTGGCTCGAGATTTACGCGCGT
>SSNR01000100.1:1830685-1856147 GCA_006937965.1 Callopanchax toddi | reverse complement strand
CTTGGTCCCATTCATAGGTCCATGCTGCTTTTTGCTGCCCAGGAGCAGAAAAAGTGTTTGACCCCTGAATGACCTCCTCCTTTGGACTCCCCTTCGGCTCTGATGATGTCAGGCCTTCCTTTAGAGCTTGTGGTTAAAGATTAGCATCTCTGATAAAGATTAACTTTCCGCCAAGTGAAAAAGCTGATGGCAGGAGTTTGTGGTTGTTTCCACCTGAGGCCATGAGTTCCTGCTGCAGCAACACAGAACAGAAACATCAGGCTGATGGATGGAGAGATAAAACACACAGATGAGAGAGAGAGAGAGACAGAGAGAGAGAGACAGAGAGAGAGAGATAGAGGGTTTAAAACAATAAACATCAAGTTTGATTTTTTGTATTCTATAAACAATTTGGATGCAAATAGTTTTAAATTAAAACTAACAACAACAAAAAAAAAACATTGATGTTCAACCAAAACCCAATTTTGATCGTTGACAACTTTTGTAATAATTTTAAAGTTTCTTTTATTAGTTTATTACAACTGGAAACGGACAATAGTTTGAGCCTGTGGCCTGACCTGAGGTCAGATCTGAATCCTCAGAATGAAACCAGAAGATCCACTGGTAGAACAGCTGCTTTCATTTCAACCAGTCAGTCAGTACGTAGTGTCTGCAGATTCGTCTCCTCTTAGGTCTGAATTAACACATTTTTCTAAAAAAAACAACAACTGAAAATGACAACAATAAGAACGAGAGAGAAGCTTTTCAATCAGTCAGAGAAAAAAGGCTGAGTGTGTGTGTGTGTGTGTGTGTGTGTGTGTGTGTGTGTGTGTGTGTGTGTGTGTGTGTGTGTGTGTGTGTGTGTGTGTGTGTGTGTGTGTGTGTGTGTGTGTGGTAGGAAGTGGGGGTGGGGTCATTTGCAGTGCCACAGTTTTTCATCACTTAACCATTTCTTGTGGGTGTGTTTGTTGTTGGCGATGATGCTGCCCGGCTGCTATAGTCACACACACACACACAGACACACACACACACACACACACACAGACACACACACACGCAGGTCTGCAGAGGGGGATCTTGACTTTAGGGCCTGGTGCGATCTGTGGGTCTCCTCCCTGCTGATCAGGGTCATCTACCAGCAGAGAGAGACGTGATTCACGGATCGTTGATGTTTATTTATAAACTGGAGACTGATGGATCACATTAATTATTTATTAATCAATGTTGATTTAATTTATTGTTTACATTATTCAGATTTATTGAATCATTTTTGAACGTCTCTAATTAACAAAATATGATATTTTCTTTAAGACACAATCAGCAGAAAAAATGCAAGGAAATGTTTACTTAAGATCAAGGCCTTAAGTTACTGTAAGCATTAATTATTTAATTTGTGTTATAATTTATTTATTTGGTTATTATAACAGTAGGAATAAAGATAACACAATAAAACAGAAGTCACAACAAAAAGAAAGCAGCAGGTCAGCTGATCTATAATGTTTATGGATGAACTCCAGTCACTTTGAGTTTTGACCTTTTTGATATCTTAAATATTTACCTGATTCTATCTGACTCAATGTGCTCTGACTTCCTGTCTGGGTTTTATTTACCAAACCTCCAAACAGGAAGTATGATGTCAGAGAAATCAGGATTTTCCATTCAGATCATGTTTTGATTGATGAAATAATTCAATAGCTTTAAACATTTGATATTTTCTTTGATCCACTGAAATGCCCAAACATTCATTTTCTCCGTTTTTAATGATGAGCTTTAAGAGACTCTTCTGTTTGTGGTTGGTATTTATCAGATTGAATTATATTTCATCGTTGAACCAAGTCTTTATTATTTATTTGCCCTGGTCTGACTCAGTAATAGGTATTTTGCTTTCATCTGCTAAAACAGTGACTTCAGTTCCTTTACTGATTTTGTTGTAAAGAGTTTGGGCCCTCACACTGAACCTTGTGGTCCTCACTAGTTTTATTTGAGAATTCTGTGAATTGTTTTCTTCCAATTAGACTATATTTAGTTATAAACCGTTCCTCGTATTGCTAGCAGGACTGTATGAGATCTAAGTAAGTTTTTATTATTGTGGATCTTTCTCTACCGTGCTGATAGTTAAATCATTTTAAAGAACCGAGCAGAGCTAAGTCCAGTTCAGGAATGTCAAAAGTTTTTGAATCCTGAAAAATGTAGCCCTTCATCCTGGTGGGAAAATCTCAGTTTGGGCTCACCACTACAAACTGCTATGAATGTAAAACATTTTTTCATTTTCCAAAGTGTGTGTCTTTATAACCTATACGAAGATTAATATCAACACCATTTATATGTTTTTGAATTTGTATTTAATAAATGTAGATGATAAGTGAAGAAACTGAGTGAGGACATGAATAAATCTGGAGATAAAACCGTTAGAACAAGAACAAGCCAGAAGTTCTTCCAACAAACTGAGTGACGTTTGGTTCCTCAGCCCTCAAAGGAATTCTTAAACGGACTCCAATCATCCTTTTCCAAATGGAAAATCACAAACATTCAACTCATTTAAAACTTTGTGGCTTTGTGGAAAAACTACTGGATGTAGGTGACCTCCGAGCCCTCAGGTGGCGCTGTGAGAGGAAATATTACCAAAACAATCACCTGCTGCAACCAGAAAGGTCATCTGAAACTAGAAAGATTTCTAAATGTGAGTCACACTCTCTGTGATGTTTCCATGGCAACCTGTATAATGAAGATGCAAGACAACACAGATTCTCCCCAAAGGTCAGAGGTTATTTCAGAAAAACAATCCAGACCCCGTTCCTAAAAGGTCACCGTGTTTTTATGAATATAAAATGAGAAACTTTAGATTTCATTTGAGTTTTGCTGCTTTGGTCGATCATTAAAGGGGAGTGGTTATTTATATGGGTCAAAGGTCACGTTATATGTCATCACATGAAGAAGAATCTTCTGAAGTGAACCGTTGTGTTCAAAGTTTTTACTTTAATCCTGAACCTGAGAAATCTGGACCTCCTGTGTAGAAACGCTGAAATAAAAATTATTAAAAACAATGGAGAATGTGTGTGTGTGTGTGTGTGTGTGTGTGTGTGTGTGTGTGTGTGTGTGTGTGTGTGTGTGTGTGTGTGTGTGTGTTTTAAAGCGGTCAGTAAAGCCTGGCCTCTCTTGTAAAGCAACAATTTAAAAATAATGTCCTTAAATATTAATTAGACTAATTTAATTCAACTTGTTTTAGATTATTGTCACAAATTCACATCCAGCCTCTCCTGCCCAGTTAGACACCAGTTAGATTATCAGGACTTTTACCAACATGTCTTCATCCCATGTTACTTACTGTGATATAAAAAAAAGAACATTGGTTTAACCTAAAAAAACAGTCTGTCACGTGCTGCTCACATGACCTGAGCCTGATGTTTAGAGGATTCTCTCCTTTCTGTGTTTCTGGGTTCGGGTTCTGAAAGCCCCCGCTTGTTTCTCGGTTCAGCTCTGAGTCGTCAGCATGGTGCAGGGCCCAGGAGGCCTCCTCTCTTTGTCCCGGCCTGCAGGCTCTAGCTGATACGCTCTTCGGTTCCGCATCACATCCTGGTCAACGTGAGACCTGTTCGGTCCTGCTCCGCGCCCTCTGAGGGTCTGAGGGGAGGCAGAACACCGACTGGCGGCTCCTCGACGGGGAGTGGGCCGGGACCGGAGCCG
Organism: Callopanchax toddi; assembly: GCA_006937965.1. Lineage (NCBI taxonomy): Eukaryota > Metazoa > Chordata > Actinopteri > Cyprinodontiformes > Nothobranchiidae > Callopanchax > Callopanchax toddi. The sequence goes on along the minus strand of SSNR01000100.1, from coordinate 1,852,484 downwards.
GAGCCGGAGCCGTGCGTGCGTGAGTGAGTGCCTTCACGGATACTAAAAGTCTTATGAGGAATCAGGCTGCTGATCGGGAGCGTTTGGGTTTGATTTATGTGTGTCGGGAACAGAAACACACACACACACACACACACACACACACACACACACACACACACACACACACACACACACACACACTGATAAGAGCAGCAACAAGTCCGCTTCTTTAAAAAAAAAGAATTTCACTCAAATGTCGCGTCTTTTCTTCTTCTTTCCTTTTTATGTCGCTTTCAACGCTTTTTATTGGTTGTTTTTCATCTTTGTTTAAAACGAGTTCTTCTGCTTTTGAATTCTCTGGTTTTCTTGTTGCCGGAATAGAAAGGTGAAGAGTCTGAAGCTGGTGGATCTGACCTCTCAGGGTTTATTTCCTCTCTTTCTCCCTTTAAGCGGGTGGATTTGCGAGATTCCCTCATGTTAAAAGAACACTGTTAAAAAATCACAGCAGGCCTGAAATGAGACAGAGGAGGAAACATGGTGAATATAATCGGATGTAACATGATTACTAGAATCAATAAGATCTCATATCACTCCGCTCTTTACCGGATTCCGGGAATAATTTAAGGTCAGTGCAGCGGGTCTTCGATCCGAAGACTCCATTAGGCTCCAGGAGGTCGGTGCTCCGGGCCGGGGCTGCTGCTTTCACAACTTTTCATTTCATATTTGGTCCGTTCCTTTTTCCGTGTATTAATTCCGTTATCTGGATTACCTCGTGATTTGTTTTGGAGATCAAAGAAAAGGACGTCTTCCGGTAAGTGCTGCTGTTTGGAGTTATGTCTGCAGCCAACAGAGACCTGAGGTCCGCTGGGACCTGATCGGACCCTCAGAGGAGCTCTATGGAAACAATCTTCTAAAATGACCTATTTACACTTACCCCAATTATTATTATTATTATTTATTTTTACTGCACAGTGTTGCATGAAGGTGAATGTTGGTGAAAATGGACAGAGGTTAAATAAATGATGTCATATAAATGATGTCATAACGCGCTAACATGAAGGGAACCCTCGTGTGATGGACAGTTATTAAAACCCTTCATAGTAATGACTCTAATGTGCTGCTTGTCCACTCGATGGAGGAGAAAACTCATCAAGAATCGGTGGATTTTTTTTTTTTAAAGACGATTGTCTTTAAAAAAAAATCTAAATAATGAAATCAAACGACAGCAGCAAACATGGGTCGTGTCCAGCTGGAGCAGGGGAACTCCTCTGATGACCTACATGTCTGAAGTCCCGGTGGGAAGAAGAGAAAAGGAGAATGCTGGTTTCCATGGGTCTACCGGGTTCTGGGAGCAGGGAAAACCAATATCCGGGACTCAATCCGAAACACAAATCGTCGACATGCGTCTGCCATCCAAAGAAAATAAAGAATCCCTGTCATCCGTTACAAGCAGCGGCTTGTTATTACAGGTCTGTAATCCAGTGCTTCTCCTACCCCCCCCCCCCCCCCCCCCCCCCCCCCCCCTCAACCAGAGCCAAAAGGAAAAAGGCTGATCAGTGGTTTGTTAATGAGTGATGAGGGCTTTCAGCTGGTCGCAGATCCGTTAGAAGGCTGTTTGAAAGAAAAGCTGCAGACGGACACATTTCAGGCTCCCACCTTCCTCCTACACCGACCCTCTCATCCTCACGATGTTTCAGCAGCCTCAGCCAGAGCTATCTGCTTTAGACTATTTACACACAGACACACCAACAGGCGCGCACACGCACGCTGCAAGGAAACTCATAAATCTTACGTAGCCGAGACGGGTAGCGTCCTGAATAATAAAAATAGAGAGCAGTGGGAGAGCTGGGGGAGGAGGGGGAGACACCTCTCGTTCTCTCCTCTCTGCTGGTTTGAACTTTTCCTTTGATTTTTCATTTCTGTCTCTCGCGTTTGGTGCGTCATGTTTTCTCTACTGAGCTAAAAGTGTCCAACAAACCGAGTCTTACGTCCAAATACAACAACGCTGGGATGACGCTGCATCTTACTTTGCTTACTTACCATACTACACACACACACACACACACACACACACACACACACACACTATATATTTATATATATATATATATATATATATATATATATATATATATATATATATATATACACACACACACACTTTATATATAAAGTATATATATGTATACTTTTTATATATATACACTTTATATATATAAAGTGTGTATATATACTTTATATATATATGTATACTTTATATATATAAAATATACATATATATTCTTTCTATGTATATAAAGTGTATATATATATGTATACTTTATAGAAAGTATACATATATATACTTTATATATACACACTTTATATATATAAAGTATATATATAAACTTTATTTATATATATAAAGTGTGTATACATACTTTATATAAATAAAGTGTGTATATATACTATACCTAGCATATATATATACACCCTTTATATATAAAGTATATATATGTATACTTTATATTTATATATATAAAGTATATATATGTATATATACTTTATATATAATGTATATATACACACTTTATATATATATAGTGTGTATATATATACACTCACAGAAATGATTCATGCCAGAGTTACCTTTTATGCATTTTTATCTATTAGATTTTATTGAAAAACTTCTATTTTTCAAATGTATGCATTAAAATTAATTATAATCTACATAATTTAATTAAATTTAATACATATTAAATTTAATTAGGTAATACTTACTAGCATGGTTTAAATAAAAAAAGCTGTAAAACGAACAAGATTCTGTTATTTAAAATGTATGTGATTTGTTTACATAGAAGTTATGTGAATTTCAAAGTGAATTTGAAAAACCGGAAACCACTTCCTCCACTTCCTGTGAACACTCGCGCTCTGGAGCTAGCACTGTCCATGCTATGGTAAGTGTAGCATTCTCTCTAAGGGTTTCGTGTATGTACACAAAGAATGTTATTGGCTTGGGGTGTCGAGTGCTTGCATTTATCATCAAATTTATGTAGTTCGTGATTATTTTATGCAGTTATATCTTGGTCACGTCGTTTTAAAGAACAATACCGGCACCCGCTAGCATCAGAGCTAACAAGCTAGCTGTTTCACAGCATCTTTGCTGGCTATGACTTGGTTATCCAGCTTGATACTGGATTAAACAAACCATTCGTAGTTTTAACCGTCATGCTATTATCACGGTTAAAATGACTACTAGTAACATCAGTAGCAAGCATTCCTTTTGTCCATACATTTAGCCTGTTAAATTTGTAACATAGGCTCTGTAGTATTAATTTACATCAGCTTGCTTAAAGTTTATTTTTAGAACTTCATGGGGTTGTTTTGGAAGGTGCAAACTTGTTGCATTTTGGCGAAATTCTGCAGTTTTAATGCAAAATAATGGCATGTCTGTGATTCATGCAAATCTGCACTTATATTCTTTTTTTCAGATACCTAACTCTTTGGCTAGTTGTCTCATTCTCCTCCAATCTCGTGTTCTCACCTCCATGTTGTAAGTATAAATTAAAAGATGTATACATTAAAATGTAGCAGTTTAAATGTAGTTCATATTAATTTGCATTTCATGTTATGTTAAAATGGTTTAAAATATCAAGCTAAAATGTTTAGAGTTAGCATGTTAAAAAGTATTAATGATTTTATTTACAATAAAAAAAACTCATTAGGCCTACAAAGTCTGATCTCTGACAATGTTGGGTGTGTGGGTTTTATCAGGTATTGGCGTAGGCCTACATTGTGCATCAATTCCAGAGTTTCAAAGCAGGTGGTCAGCAGCACTGTTTGATGTCAGTGAGGTAAGTGTGAATCTTAAGTGTAGTCTATCAAGGACTTTCTTTACAAACTGTTAAAATCTCTATCCTGTCTGTGTTGTCTTTTACAGATTAATTTGGAGTTTATACAACTGACAACTGTTCCTCTGACCTCCAAAGTCCTTGGAGAACTGGACCGTCAGACCGACAACCTGATCAAGGTTTTTAATTCCCAAGGTTGAGCAGCAGAAAAAAGATCACAGTCATAATGGGCCAGATGGATAATGTAAGTTTTTTTTTGTTTTTTTTTGTATAATCTGATAAACATATAGTTTGTGTAACTCAGCTGTATAGGACAGTTCATATGTTAAATGTTTTTCTGGCCCTATTCAACATGACTGTATTCTTAATGGGCTGACACCTTTGTGAGCTTCACCTGAGTCAAACAAGGTGGTGGGGTGGTCAAGTTGGGAACTGTCAGTGACTTTGTTAGCCTCAGCACCTGTATGTTGGTATATCTCCAACACTGACAAGCATGGAATCATAACTTGTTTTTTTGTTTGTTTGTTTGTTTCAGAAAGAAGAAATCAACATTAGGTGTGATTTGTGTGCTGAGCTGTCTGAGCATCTACCTCAATGAAGACCTGGACACACTGGTTAAAGAATACATGGTACGTATGTCAGCCTACTGTCCTATTTCCCCACAGATGTAATTAATTTCCATCTAGATGTACCTGATAACATGTGGCGTTCATGAGAATGGGATGGACATGGGGACACATTGACCTCGATCACCAGTAGTACTGAGTCCACTGGGTTTTTAGAATGTAAAATTCCCACAAGGTAAATGGTGGTAGAACTGTCACTTTGTAGGAAGTAAATCCACTTGGTCCAGACTTGGTCTGTCTCCTTTTCTTCCAATACATTTTCCCTGTATCAAAAACCAGTTTCTTGTTTTGGGTCTTGCAGCTACTGGCTACATATTTATATCACTGATCTCTGGTTCTGTATTTTTATATATCTATGCATTTTTAGTTTGTTTTGTTAACTGAATATTTTATGGCAGGTCAAAGGCTTCATTGGGAAAAGAGCCGTGTCCCCAGAAGTCCCTCCATCTTAAAGAAGCGCAGAACCTCACCCTCAGTGGAGAACCAACACTTAAACAGGTGAGAACGAGACTACTACTTCAAAAGACTTGTTTCAGATTTTTAATTGTTATTGTCAACTTGATGGAAAAAATGCACCATTTGAGAATCGGGGTGTGAATAATCAAGAACACAAAATGTATCCTTATGACTATTTCCCCCCAGGTTTTTAGGTGGTGATCAGAGGTCTTAAGGTCATTTTTACCTTGAACCACTCCATCCATCTCATTCTCATGAAAGCACATATACAGTGCTTCATCTTCAAACGAACACAGTTGGCCTAGGGATGAGCTGCTTAGATTTTGGTGGTCGAGGTTAAGGTCAAACAGTTCATCGTTCTGTTCTTTTTCTATTCCAGGACACTGAATCCAAAGAGGCTGAGGTAGACATTACAGAGAAGACCATGGTCGTCTACACAGTCCGAGCAGAGGGTCACAGTCCTGATGGTTCAGGTGATGGACGCTTTGCTGATGTTGGTGTTGTGCTGGAAGACGTGGAAGTTCTCCACAACCTGCAGAGTGTCAGCCATGCATGTGTGATGCTTTGTGGCCTGATCTGTGCACTCAACTTGAGCTATCCAAAAAGCCTGAAGCGTACATTTAAGGTGTACCAGAAAATCCTGATGGACCACCTGGACTCAACCAAGCTTTCACCAAAAGTACAGACACTGAAACTCAAACTGCTCCAGTGATCTGGTGGTTAGTAATGCACTAACACAGACCCTACTTGATTTATTTTCATGTTATTTCCCAGTCAGAGTGGATCTGGTGTTCAAATGATCCCTTAGTTCTTGAAGGGTGTGTCAGGGAAATACCTGTTTGATAAATGTGTATCTGTAAAGTTTTTTTTTAATCGTTTTGTCTCCAAGCCTTTAACAGGGGAATGATGTAATGTGATGTACAAGTGTGCCTTTGTAGATGGGTTCATAGATGGGTGATTTTTAAAGTGAGTTAGCCATCAGTGTGCCTCAGTGTGTCTTATTTAGAATGTACACAAGTCAGTCTTTTATAGAAATACATAATTATGATGGAAAAATCACTTTAAGATATAGGGTATATCATCTTCAAGTGACGTTTCTGTCATAATTATGTATTTAAATAAAAGACTGACTTGTGAACATTCCAAATAAGACTCTACGTTGCATTATTGCATTTAACAAAACCATCGATAAACTAAACAGACTGAAAGCTCACAAGTGGAGAGTATGTGTGGATGGACAGTTTTGCTCTTTGCTCTGATGAGCTGAAATATTTCTGACATTTTTCACAGACTTTTTGGACTTGTTTGTATTTTTTTCCTCATGTCATGCTTTATATGCTAAGTTTTTTTCTACAGTTTAGTCACTTCTATTAAGTACTCTGGATGGAGAAAAAGTTGGATGAGGGGGGGATGGAGAAGAGTGACATCAATTAGAAAGATGGAAGTATTTGTACACGCATTAACGTTGAAGATAAACACTTCAAAATGAACCACAAGGATATGTTCTGTCATGAGTTTCATGTTATGGATATTGAGACTTTAATGTTAATAAAGTTGTTGAATCAACAAGGTGATCTGATCTTGTGCATTATTGTTTCTACTAAATGGAAAAGAATTACATAAATATGATGCATTTTAAATAATTTGGTTTAGTACATAAGCATAAATGACATGTAATTCAAATAAATAAATGTTATTTATATTGCATCGGTAACCTAATTTTTATGCAATTCAAACAATATACTTTATGTATTTGAAATAAATAACCCCATTATTATGAATTTAAAGTAATTAAACTTTATTAATAGGAAATACATAAACTTGAGGATTATGCATTTCAAATAAATAAGCTTTATTACACAAATGAATATATATCATGTAAGGTTTATTTGGTAGGTTTGTTTAAAGATTACCTAAAAAAAGTAAATGGGAATTTGTCATGTAAATAAATTACATAAATCTTATGTATTAGGGTTAAATATTTCTGTGAGTGTACTTTATATATATGTATAAAGTATACATATATATACTTTATATATACACACTTTATATATGTAAAGTATATATATGTATACTTTATAAATATATATATAAAGTGTGTATATATACTTTAGATATATATAAAGTGTGTATATATACTATACCTAGCATATATATATATATATATATATATATATGCCAAGGTACCTGATGCTGTATGTAAAGCTTCACATTGACCATATAGGAGCGTTTCATAACTGTTTCCTTACTGGATCTAAATGTGTCAGTCAGGTATGAGGTGGATGATTAAATAACGGATTGTTTTATAAGTAGTCGGTGTGTGTGTGTGTGTGTGTGTGTGTGTGTGTGTGTGTGTGTGTGTGTGTGTGTGTGTGTGTGTGTGTGTGTGTGTGTGTGTGTGTGTGTGTGTAGCCGCGGCTCCCAGCCCGCTGTCGGTCGGTCCAGACTCTACCGGTTCACACTGAGTCTGGCTGAGGGGAGAAGTTTGACGGTGCCGTGTGCAGCTGCAGCTTCAGCCTCCATCCTGACACATTAGCATAATTCCTGAGTGACGCTGATCTTTGATGAGAAAGTCGTCGCGTCCTCGTGATTTCGGCCGGTGAACGGTCGCGTGAGCCTTGTTGACATCTGCGCGTGTTGTTTGAAACCGATGCGCGGACGACGAGCAGCTCCAGCACCGGGCTGTTCCTGCTGGTCCGGACCGCGGGACGAGCTCTGCAGACTGGACTGAGGCTCCAGGAGGGACCGGGTCGGGAGCGGATCTCTCCTTAGAGATGGGCTAAGCCAGGTCTGGTGGTCGGGGGTTCGGTGACCGTCTGCTGGCTGTGACCGACCGGAGGCTCACACCAGACGTCTGAGGCCATTGTTATCACTAGGAGCGGCGCTGGTGCCGAGGCGGAGAGTGGAGCTGGAGGGGGGCAGGAGGGGGGTAGGGGGGCGCACGAGCAGGCAGCATCCCGGTAAGCTCGTGCAGCTCGTGCGCTAGCTAGCCCGCCCGCCTGGATTCTACACACCGAGCTGGTTGATGGAGCCCTCCCCACCGACGTCCTGACCCGCCGCGCTCCCTCCTTCCAGCCGTTTCATGCCACTCCGGCTCGCGCAGCCCGGTGTCGCCGCTGCCGTTGCCCGGGCTCGGTTCCAGACGGAAACGGAGAAGCCGCCGTTTGTGTCTTTATTTATCCCCGGTACTGGTCACCTGTGAGGACTTATGACGCGGCGGTGCCGGGTCCGCGCCGGACTGGACCGGGATCACCGGTTCTAAGGTAAGGAGCCTGACGCGGCCCGTTATTCCAAACGGAGCCGTAGCAGTGTGTTTACTCGGTGCTGAGTGTGTGAGCGGCGGGAGGCTGGCCCGGTGATTTATGGGCCCTGTGACTCGAATCCCGGTTCAAGAAGAGTTCACAAAGCTTTGAGCTGCTGGAGCCTTCAGCCACAGGCAGCTCCTTCTCCTCCACTGTCCATCTCTGTCATCTTCTCCTTTCTTTTCCTCCTCTCCCTCCTTTTCTGCCCCCCCCCCCCCCCCCCCCCCTCTCTCTCTCTGTTATTTATTTACCTAGCAATGGCCGACCGGCTCTCTTAGTGAGTGTTTCTGCTCCGTCCGGTTCTGTTTTGTTTGATGAAACTGTGCGGACCGGTCCTAGAGGTTTGGGTCGGGGTTGGTGGCGCAGCAGCAACATTAGCGCGCAGCCACGGAGCGGAGCGTGTTTCTGGACTGTGTCTCCTAATGGGCTCAACAAAAAGCTCCGGATTGTCCAACTTAATGGATTCTCTGTCTCTCTGCTGCGTGGCTGTTCCTGGCAGGCGCCATTTGTAATGTTATATCCCGGGATAAAGCGCAGACACCGGACACCAAGGCCGACCTCCGCCGCTCCGGGTTCTCAGTCTAGAAGTGGATTATTCAGAGGCGTCTGGTGGAGCTGCTGATCGTATTAAGCTGTAGCCCTACATGCCGAGGGCAGGGACATTACGTGTCGCGTTTAATGGTGGAATGGCGTTATGATTTAATAACATATTCCTCCCACACTCTCCGTCCGGCCTCTCCTTATTCCTCAGAGTAAATAATTAGGATTCCAGCTTGTCTTCCAGAAAGATAAATGGCTGACATGTGTGACGCGCTGAGAGGAGAGAAAAGAGAGGGAGGAGGGAAATGATACAAGTCATTAAAACACGCAGAGAGGACTGAGAGTGGACCGTTTCAGTCCCACATTGAAGACATTTGTGGGAAATTCGGCCTCGTGCTTTGTTTAAAATCTAAACGTGTCCACCGGAAGCTGGAGGCTTTTATTGTGACATTTAGAGCCAGAATGTGTCTGAAATAAAGACGTACAGTTACTTTGACTGATTTCTCTCATTAGTTGAGTTTCCTCCAAAAAAGTTCTATTTTATTTCTTTATTAAAAATTATTTATTTTTATTTTCTAACGAAATCGACCAATAGAAAAGATTTTTGCTTGTTTGCTAAAACAGTAGCGTCCCTCCCACGTGTTATTATGATGAATAATAATAATAATAAAACGAAAGAAAAATATCTATCTATCTATCTATCTATCTATCTATCTATCTATCTATCTATCTATCTATCTATCTATCTATCTATCTATCTATCTATCTATCTATCTATCTATCTATCTATCTATCTATCTATTTCTGTGTTTTGTTTGTTTTGATTTGAATTGGTTTGTTTACTTCTTGTTGAAATAAATAATAAAAAAGACCAAAATAAATAAATAAAATTCCTCCAAAAAAGAAATTAAAAAACGTCACTTATAGCACTTTTATATTTTTATGAAGTAAAAAATAAAATCAAATAATAATAATATAATAATAATAATGATAATTATTATAATATAATAATAATTATATAATAATAATAATAATTATATAATAATAATAATAATTATTATTATTATTATATAATACCACCGTTCTTTCTCGCTGCTGTTTTGAACACCTACTCATTCATCCTGTGATGATCTGAGCTGCACTCGTTCGTTCTGGCCCGTTTAACGGGTACCGGGGTAAACGCTGCTGCCGGTACGAGCAGACCGTAAATCAGCTGGGAAGGAGGGAGGGAGGGAGGCTTTATTTACCGCCTCCGTTACCGTGTGACGTGTCTGCTAAAGGATTTACCAGAACTCAATAAAAATACAGAGCAAACATTAAAGATGTGATTTATTACAGTCTGTAGCAAACTCTTTAAATAATGAATAATAAAAACTCAGTGAACAACTTTAAACAGCTCAATGATAATTATAGGTATTTTATGTTATTATTGTTTTTTATTTAATATTATAGCTGTGTGTGTGTGTGTGTGTGTGTGTGTGTGTGTGTGTGTGTGTGTGTGTGTGTGTGTGTGGGTATGCTCGCTGCCCTCCTCGTGCCCCCTCCACCACAGCATCTGCTGGCTGTGTGCTGGGCTCAGCGGGGATGGGGGAGGGTCAGGTGATGAGGAGAGAAAAGCAGTGGTTTCTATTCATGTCATGCAGCCTTTCATTGGAGGAAGATGGATTTAACTCTTGTCATTTCTTCATTCTGTCTCTGCTAACCTTTCAGGTCAGATTGCAGGGGACCGTTGGAGAGACACCGTCACGTGACCCCTGGTACCAAATGGTCTTCCGTCAGTGGTTTTCAGTAAGGACCGGAGCAAAAGAAGACGCCGCCACCTCTCTCAGAAATGCAGAAGACAACGTACTACGAGAACTCTCCAACGCTTTTTGGTGGCTACTCTTCCTACCAGGTGCAAGGAGCAGGAGCAGCCGCTGCCAATGGCTTCGGGGGCTACGACACCCCGGTCCCAGTGTCTCACCACCAGCCTGCCTTCCAGTCGGCGACCCATCTGGATGTGGACTCATACCAGCGCTCTGCCTGCTCTTTACAGTCACTGGGCAGTAATGGTGGGCACCAGCAGCAGCAGCAGCAGCAGCAGCTAGCCAAGACCAAGGAGCTGAATGGCAGCTGCATGAGGCCCAGTCGGCCCCCTGAACACCACCCTGCCTCCCAGGTGTCCCCCCCACTGCCCCCAAATCCCAGCAATGGTAATGCTGTGGCTCAGCAGCCGGGGGGCAGTGCTGGGTCTTCTGCAGTCTCCAAATCAGGCCCCAATAAGTCAACAAACTCCTCCTCCTCCTCCTCCTCATCGTCCTCATCGTCTTCCTCCTCCTCACTGCCACCCAACCCAGCTCTGGCCAAGCAGATCTTCCCCTGGATGAAAGAGTGTCGGCAAGCAACCAAGCAGAAAAACTGCTCGCCCACCAACAACTCTGGCAACGGTGTGTTAGATAACACCTATCGTCTTTGTCTCTCGTCGACTCCATTATCTCTCTCTCTCTCTTATTTTATCAGCTCCTCCTGTCCTCTTTTCATTCTGTCTCTTCTGATTTTCTGCCCTCATTAGCATCATTCTCGCTATTATACCTCCTTCCCCTTTACCATCCGCACATCCTTCTTTCCACACCTTCCTTATCATCACCCTCTTTCCAGACTCAAACCTCTGGAGGATTTAAAAGGTTTCTGCAGAGCAGCTCATCTGTAAACCCCTTTGAAAGGAGGAAGTGACCAAATAACAGCCAGGCCTGGTATTTTTCTGTTCAGGATTCTCTGTCAGGCTGCAAAGCAAGAAAACGTGGTTAGTGACCCGGTGGAATTCTGGGATAAAAACTTCAAAACCAAATTCATCTCACATAAAACGAGTCCTTTTTGCTGATGACTTATTACTGTAGAAGTGGATCTTAAATCCATCTCAAAATGATTCAAAACCATTGAAATCAGGACAAAACTGGTCTGTTGAAAGATGAAAAATCACACTCACCTGGTTTAGTTCATCTTAGTGTTCAACCTGTCCAATAATTAGTATTTCCCTTTAGGAAATTATCATTATCCACAAAATTATAATTTTATTCATTATGTTTTTTAAAAAAAACACAAAGACCAAAAAACTACAAACAAGTAGGAAAACCCAAGGAAACACCCCTGAAGAGAAACTGTCAGATAACTTTTAAACTCTGATTTTAATATCAGTGTTCTAATCATATTTAATATCAAAGTTCTAACTGTGTTAGTAACTTAAACACATTTAAATGCATCACATGCATAATAACATAAACTACAGGTTGTTACTGAATAACAGCTAAGATTGATTTAAAGTTAATTTAACAGAAACACAGCTCTGTTTGATGGATGAAGAGCATCACCCACCAGGCTGGTAGCAGGTGGTCCACAACAGGAAATGATTTAACGATGATTTTTAAACCATTTAAAGTCTGAAATATGAAATAATAAAAAATATAAAAAACGTGTCTTAAAATCTGAACTATTTCAGATACTACTGCTGTATTTTAGTTTGTGTAAATATATAACAAAGTAACTAATAAGAGAATATAATTGTCACATTCCTCCTGTAGATTCTCCACCAGAGGGCAGTAGACATGTACAGGACAGGTTTTAAATGAAAGCACTAATCCTGATACTCCTGGTCGCTTTAAAGGCACACTATGCAGTTTGGGCTTGTTTTTGGCACCCCCTAGTGTCCGTTTTAAGTCACTGCTGTAAAACGTTAGCATTGTTTCTGCTCAGAAAGCCCTAAATCTACCTGTTAAATGTCTCCTCAGCCTTCACTGCTTTCTACTGGAGCGGTTCATCACTCAGTCAAAGAAATCAGCTGTGTTCAAGCAGGGAGAGATGGGAAAAATCAGGAATCATGAGCTAAAAATACTCCGGAGCTAGCATAACAGCTAGCCACATGGGTTAGCCTAACCCTCTGAGATACGGGACTTTGTGAGACTTCAGGGCACCGGACCGGAGACTCAGAAGTTACAAACGTGGTATTCTGGATCCAAGCAGCAGATGGGGCTGAGTCATTAACCTGTAAAGAGTCAGATCAGAACAGACTGGATCAAGGACAAATATGAAGAAGTTACATAGTGTGCCTTTAAGACCAAAGATGGTTTGATGCTACTTTGTGACGGTGGTCTACAGCGGTTAAAATCAGTGACCAGCAATAGAGAAGAACTACTAACCAAACACCAGAAACCTGCAGCGTTAGCTCCTCCTGTCTTTTACTTTCTTCTTCTCTCCTCCTCCTCCATCATTCTCTACTGTCTTCTGGACCTCCTCTGATGCTCCCCTCTTCACTGGTCCTTTAAAACCTCACTGCACTAAAGGACACATTAGCCACGCAGTTATATTTCTTAGAGAAACAAAATAAAAATGGGAGGTTTTACACAATACAGTGTTAAATAATCTATGAGCAAAGAAATCAATACCTGAACTGATCAGTCAGGTCATTTAATGCATTAAACTCAGATCACTGTTTTCTGGTGACAGGATGAAGATCTTGATGTTTTACAGTCAGGTGGTTCTGATTCTGTAAAACAAGCATCTGAAAACAGCTGATGTTTTCATGAGGAGAAGTTATAAAGTTGTTGTAGGTCTAAATCCTGACCCTGATCCACTCCTGGAGAAAAAAACAATCAGCATCTTAAAGAGAGGATTTCTAATTCACATTTCTTCTTTTCAAGAGCAAATAGAACATTTCTTCCTCCTTCCAGAAGAACCGAGTAATTCAGATTAGAGACTTTAACTGTCAGATTCCTGCTCAGGACCTATTTTTAGACATGCCTGTTTCAACATGTCAGCATTGAAGCAATAAGAGTCCTAACGTCAAGTAACTTCAACAAGTCCCCATAGTCATAAACATGATCATGAAAATGTACTAGTAGCTTACTTTTATATGTCTTGTTGCTCACAGTCAGTAACAGTATAGACCTTTGGACTGAGACTCTCTTCGATCTTTAAGGAGTTTTAAAGAGCAACAAACACCATGCTGCAGGACGGAGCGTTTACCAGAGACATTCCTGTCACATCGAAAACAATCAACCAAAAACAAGGACGAAATGTTCAGAGAAAGGCAGAAGATGTTGATAGTAAAAACAAAAGCAGGCCTTTTCAAGAACAACACAATGTAACAAACCCAGTGATGAAATATTAACATTATTCTCTGATCAACTTTTTTATCAGCTCCAGATCTTTTGAGGAACATTTGTATGTCTGAGACTCTTATTGTGGAGGAATAAAGGAAGTTATTACTGAGTTTCTTTGTAGTTGCTGCAACCAACAGACAGCAGGTCGTATCCATTAAACGTCTCATTCTTTCTATTCTACTCACAGTCAGAGCTGGGATCAGAAGGAACCCAGTCAGCGGGGTGTGACTAGAGAGGTTTCTGGAAGCATGGTGACTTTTTTCATTTTGACTTTATTCAGGAGATCATTTTGGATCGTTTATTTTGAAGAGGATCCTCTGGTTTTGGTTTATCCTCACCATAAAGCTTCTCAGCATGGTGTCAGAACCAGCGTTCAGTTTCACATGTAACGTTTGCTGCTTTGGAACACTTTAGCTTCCACAACAAGACCCAGCCAGGCACATTTAGACATTCTTTATGCACTTTGCACTTATTTTGGAGCAATAAAGGGTAAACCTATTATTATTAATAATATTAAGGGAACAATAATGCCAGATATTATTGTTTAGCTTTAAACTCAATCATCCCCATATTTTAATATCATTTTTAGTTTAGTAGCTTTTCAGTCCAATCCATTGCATGTTTCAGTAAGACATAACAAGGTGTTCAGTTAAGCTTCAACCAGACAAAACATCAGATCACATCAAAACAAACTCTTCTGGCCCTGACTGGTTTTTCATTGATTAGCTCAGGACCCCCCACTGTGCTCTAGGACCCGCAGTGACCCGGGGAAGCCACTAACAGCAGCTGAGATTACAGGTCTGGTCTGAGAGGACACCCAGTTGAAGCAGAGACACTCTCCCTTTACAAGCATAAATGTTTGTTTGCACTTTCTAACAGTGGCGTTGTCTAAAAATCTCCAAATTGAAAGTTTGCACGTGTCCTCTGCTCATTAAATTCCACCTCATAGCCAATAAAAACCCATCCATCCATCCATCCATTTTCTGTAGCCGCTTCATCCTCCACAGAGGGTCGCGGGGCAGCTGGTGCCTATCTCCAGCGGTCAAGGGGCGAGAGGCGGGGGACACCCTGGACGGGTCGCCAGTCCATCGCAGGGCCCAATAAAAACCCTTCTGATAAACAGCATGATGCGTCTCTGAGATGCTCCATGGTTTTGGTTGAACTCCATCTAAGTGAAGATTGTGAGAAGAGGAGTTTTGAGCTTTCCTGGCTGATCTGAGAGCAGTTCCTTGCGCTGCAGCTGCTGTTGCTGTGGGGGGTTTGTCTCTCCAGCCAAGATGCAATTTAGGATTTCCCGGCCAGCACCACGGCCTTTGTCTCTTAATAACTGCCACTGTTATGAAGTGTTGACAACTAATATCGGGATAATTTAGGCAGCTTGCCTGGAACCCCCTCGGCTTTATTAAGGACCTGAATGCTTTCAGCTCCCTGGCTGTGCCACGCAGCACCATCCTCACCACTCCAGTCTTTAGTGTATATGAGTGTCATACATCTTTAATATGTGCAGCTTTCAGTAAGACTTTTCTGTTTGTTTGAAATCATTTTTTAAATGTTGTTTTTTCTGCTCAGCGTCAGCAGGAACTGAGAGCGGCAGCAGTGGGGAGAAGAGTCCTACAGGCGGCTCGTCGGCGTCGTCTAAACGAGCTCGCACCGCGTACACCAGTGCTCAGCTGGTGGAGCTGGAGAAGGAGTTCCACTTCAACCGCTACCTGTGCCGCCCGCGGCGTGTGGAGATGGCCAACCTGCTCAACTTGTCTGAACGCCAGATCAAGATCTGGTTCCAAAACCGCCGCATGAAGTACAAGAAGGACCAGAAGTCAAAGGGCTTGAGCTCCAGTTCTGGAGGGCCGTCGCCGACGGGCTCCCCTCCTCTGTCCATGCAGTCCTCTGCCAGCTTCCTGAACTCGATTCATCCCATGGGAGGGGGAGGCGGAGGGGGGGGTCCTGCCTATGACACCCCTTCTCCACCATCCTTTGGAAAGCTCCACCAGGGAGTGTCTTATTCTATGTCCACTGCCTATTCAAATGTCCCTATGAAGGGCTGCCCACCCCAGAAGTATGGTGCCCCAGATCCAGACTATGGAGACCCCCACCACAGTCTAGTGCAGCCCAACAACGCTGGCTACGGGACGCCTACTAACATGCAGGCCAGTCCGGTCTACGTTGGGGGTGGCAGCTACGTGGAACCGATGCCCGGCTCGGGTCCGTCAATGTACGGGCTAAATCACCTGGGCCCCACGCCGCCCCTCCACCAAACCATGGACTACAACGCAGCAGGACCCATGTCGACCACCAACCAGCACCATGTGGGGGGAGCGGGCCCCCAGGGTCCTTGTGACCCACCCACTCACCCGACTTACACTGAGCTGTCGGCACACCACACCTCGACTCAGGGCAGAATCCAGGAAGCACCCAAGCTCACCCACCTGTAGCAGGTTTGGAATAAAATGACAATGTAGGAAGTAGAGAAGACAGAACAGAACATGTAAGACGACCCGGCTCACTAACAGACTAACTCCACCCAGGACAGCAGGGGAAACAGAACCAGGGACATCCAGTGGTTCGCAAAACCCCCAGTAGTCTGATATTCAGCCAGAATAAGAACACAGTCATGTGCTTCATAAATCAGCAATATTACCCGTAAGCTTCGACTAAATTACTGTTAAACTTTCTTTTGCTAATGGAACCAGAAATGATTAAAAAACCTCAAAGACTGAATTTACAACCAGCCTTTAGGGTTTATTAGACGTTTATGTCTCTCTAGAGTCTTTTCATGGATGTTTTTAACTTTAGCAGAAAGCCTGTTAATGAATAACCCACTGTAGTGTGTCCCTGTAGCAGTCAGGCTTACTGGAGGCAAAGTGCAGTCAGTTCCCTCAGTGTAAATGTCAGGAAACGTCCCTGTAGCCTCACTGGAAGACGTAAGGACAGCTGTATCGTTACTGCCCCTCAGAAACCTGCAGATGGTGGAGTTAACCCTCACTGTTTTGATTTAAACCACTTCCTGTTTCAAACCCACCAAATGGAGTATCAGGGTTAGTACTATCATCAAATAATACATGTTTTCTGCCCTCTGGTGGAGGAGCTACAGCTGGAAATGGCCCGTTTTACGTTTTTATTACTGTTATTTTTGTTACATGATAAATAAAACATATATAGCTGGTATTTTAACATTTATAGACAAATAATGCATTTATAAATTCTAGATTTTAACCTAATATTATTTCGTGTTTAAAGCGTTAACACCTTATGTACTTATTGGACACTTTTATCCAAAGCTACTACAATAATTAACCTATGAGGCATGTTGTGGTTTGTGGGGGGAAACCTGTGTGTGCATGGAGAGAGCATGCTAACTCCACTCAGGATGGGATTCGAACCTGTGACCTGCGAGGCAACAGCACTAACAACTGCCCCACCATGCAAAAGTAATCTAAAATATTAAGTCTCCAAATTTTATCCATAAAACAAAATCTAGTCAAATATTAAATATCTTTGATCCAGTTTATGCTTTTGTTTGACTTTTCTACAACAGCCATAGAGCTAGCATGTAGTTATAAAACAACCTTAATGGCCCTTTTATAGATAACGTGGTTTAAAATTGTCATTTGAGGCTAAAATTTTCCCTTAAGACAAATGGACACACTGCTCTCCTGCCTGTGAGATGAAATAGTTGAAACTTTAATGGGCAGTTAACGAGGTGCTTAGATTTATTACGCTGCTTCTCTCCCCCTGCAGGCAACACATGTTGTTGTCAGCAGAGCTCTGATGTGAAGAGCTCCTCCTCTCCATCAGTTGGAGTTATGGGCCAAACAGAAATATGTCTGCAGCTGGCAGCGCCACTCTGCACCAGAACCGCTGGATGGCCTTTCATTCTGTCTCCCCCTGCTCACCTGTCTCTGTCTGTCTAGACTGAATCATTACTAACACAATCTCTGCTGTTACACACACACACACACACACACAGACACACACTCCCTTTCCCATCATGATTTAGAGACATAAACTAGCTCTCAGAGCACAGTAGTGCTAAGCTACTTCATGCCTACACTCACAGCACTAAGCTAACTCCCGCTCACTGACGTAAATCCACGACGACAACAAGCTAGCTGTTGACTTCTTGGAACAAACACGTGACGACACGTTTTTAGTGTCCTTATTTGGCACATCATCAAAACAGGGTAAATAATAAGAGTAGTGAGAAGTATTTATTTATGTTTGAACAAGTCATTAATTTAACTCCTCCCCCATTTTCCACTTTGGAGGACAATGATGCATAAAAGTCCACACTTTTGATTGTTTTGTTCCCACGTTGTCTTGACTTTTAATATGGAAACAGGGTATATTTGAACAAAAAATGCATGTCCCAGGAATCTGAGCAGATGTGTACGACATATTTTTAAAGCAAATGGATTTATTTGATCAAACTGTCAGTGGTGGCGTGTCAGACCCAACGACTGTTCCAGCCAGCGCCCGGCGCCTGGACACCGAGACCCCTCTAACTCACTGACGTTCAGGAAGAAAATCCACGGAGTTGTTTTAAAAAGTTTATATTTTACACAAATGCTTTTTACATCTGGGCATCATCGTTGCACTTAGAGTTTACATTTTGATGGTTAAAGGTAAAAATAATAATAATAATAATAAATTCTTATTTTGAGGACAGAAGACCTTCCAATCAAAGTGTCTTTTGTCGATGTCTGTTCAAGTGAACATTCATATATAAATATTTATTTGTTATAGCCAGTTTAAAAAGACTTCTGTTTTGTATTAATATTATTTATCCTTCATGTATTTATATTGAGAAAAAATGTACTTTTTTAGTATTTACCTGTTACGAAAGAAAAAAAAAACATTGTGTTTCTTCTTGTCCATTGTATTGAAGTTACATTTTTTAGTTCTTGTATTTTAGAAGAAAAGAAGTAGTTTTTGTTACTAATAAGCCCCTTGTACATACATGTCTTGGCTTGTACAGGGAAAAGGCAGATGTTGGGATTGATAACTGACCCAGACATAGTCGAAAAATAGAGACAAACTATTAGCTGGAGAAATGAACAAACCCTTTGGAGAAAAACCTTTTCTTTTTTGTCCTTTGTAGCTCATTTTCTTTCAATGTTCAGAGAGTTGTCTGTCAAACAATTCTTTAATAAAATGTTATGTTATTCACAGCAATAGTCAGTTTTATTCAGATGCTCAGGAGTGAAAAACCTCACCCACTGATGGAATTTAAAATGGAGCTAAAATGGTTTGTTAAGGCTGCTGAGACCCAGCCTAAAGTCAGCTCTAACATCACAGGTTGACTTTTAGGATCCTTGTTATTATTTAGTTCCCTTTAAATGGCACTCACTGACAAACTTTCATTACATTTCAAACACTGAGAGTTATTGCAGACTAATTAAAAAGACGCCGTTCTGTTTTTTGCATTTTTACATTTATTTTAGTTACACTGTCAGAAATAAAGGACAAGAATTGTACCTTTTTTTGTCACTGGGGTGGTACCCTCAAAAGTACAGTTTTGTACCTTTAACTGGGGTTTATATCCTAAGGGGAACAAATATGTACCTTTTAGGGCACATATTTATACTCCTTAGGGTACATACAGTATGTGTCCCCTAAGGGGTACAAATATGTACCCTAAGGTACAGGTGGTACAAACTACAAGGGTAAACATTTCTACCCCCAGTTAAGGTTCAAAATGGTACCCTCAAAAGGTACAATTTTAACTGGGGGTACACATTTTTACCTTTGTAGTTTGTACCTTTTACTAGTCAAACATGTACCTCAGGGTACAAATTTGTTCCCCAAAGGGTACAAATATGTATCCTAAGGGGTACAATCATGTACCCTTTAGGGTACAACCCTGCAGTTAAAGGTACAAAACTGTACTTTTGAGGGTACCACCCCAGTGACAAAAAAAAGGTACAATTCTTGTCCTTTCATTTCTGACAGTGTATAAATAGTTTTGCTGTCTTTTTTAATGTTTGAACTTTTTTAATCTTTATTTACTTGGTTACTTTAATTTCTTCTTTAATAAACGTTTTCAAACATTTTTGTAAAAGTTCCAGGTTTGGGCTGCAAATCAAAATTTAAAGCACAATATCAGGTTGTTTTATGCAAAAAAGGTGCTGAAATTCAGTCAGCAAAAACAGGAAAACTCCTTCGTCAGTGAGTGGTCTGAGTGGAAAGTGTCCCCCTGTTTGGGAGGCAGGCTCACATTTCACCACAGAACCAGGAAAACCACAGTCCTAAACTGGGCCGATGTGGGCGTGGCTTATCTCCCTTTCATCACTGTGGCTCCTCCTACATCATAGTAGGTCTAGTTGCCATGGATACCAGTTACCCTCCCTTCATCCTCTCATCCTCCTGCTCATCATCACATGGAGCATTCTGATCTGGACCCACACGTTTTAATCGGATTTGCTTTTAGAAACACGACGTTCATCGTTTTATTCTTAAAACAGGTTAAAACCCAATATGTTTATAATATTATTCTTAGCAGCTAAAATATGGGGCGCCAAGTGTAAATTGCTGGTGCACATTATTTAGCAAAAATATTTTTTATATTTAGCTAATTTTTCCTACATTTTCCTACATTTAGCAAGTTTCATCCCATTTAACAATGTTAAAATGTCACAGAAGTTCAATTTATCTAAATGTTAAATTTATATTTAAATGTAAAATTTATATCTAAATGTAAAATGTATATTTAAATCCTTATATATATAAGATTTAGATATTAAATATACATTAGATATACATTTAGATATAAATTTTACATTTAAATAAAAATTTTACATTTAGATATAAATTTAACATTTAAATATAAATTTTACATTTAGATATAAATTTAACATTTAGATATAAATTTAACATTTAAATATAAATTTTACATTTAGATATAAATTTAACATTTAGATATAAATTTAACATTTAAATATAAATTTAACATTTAGATATAAATTTAACATTTAGATATAAATTTAACATTTAGATATAAATTTAACATTTAAATATAAATTTAACATTTAGATATAAATTTAACATTTAAATATAAATTTAACATTTAGATATAAATTTAACATTTAGATATAAATTTAACATTTAGATATAAATTTAACATTTAGATATAAATTTAACATTTAAATATAAATTTTACATTTAGATATAAATTTAACATTTAGATAAATTTAACTTCTGTGACATTTTAACATTGTTAAATGGGATGAAACTTGCTAAATGTAGGAAAATGTAGGAAAAATGTACTAAATATAAAAAAACACATCTGCTAAATAATGTGAACCAGCATTTTACACTTGGCGCCCCATATTAAAACAGTGTTTCTAAAAAGAATTATATTCTCATCCATGTAGTGTTTTAAAACCATGATGTTGAAAATATGTTCTGCCAGTAGCACAGGTTTATAATGTTTATAGCCTTTAGCTAAACTCACCCTGTTTCATTTCCCTCTCTAACAGAAGTCCTTCACTCTGCAGCCTGTAGGACTGTTTGTCTCCCTCCTGTAGGACTGTTTGTCTCCAGCCTGTAGGACTGTTTGTCTCCAGCCTGTAGGACTGTTTGTCTCCAGCCTGTAGGACTGTTTGTCTCCCTCCTGTAGGACTGTTTGTCTCCCTCCTGTAGGACTGTTTGTCTCCCTCCTGTAGGACTGTTTGTCTCCAGCCTGTAGGACTGTTTGTCTCCAGCCTGTAGGACTGTTTGTCTCCCTCCTATAGGACTGTTTGTCTCCCTCCTGTAGGACTGTTTGTCTCCAGCCTGTAGGACTGTTTGTCTCCAGCCTGTAGGACTGTTCGTCTCCCTCCTATAGGACTGTTCGTCTCCCTCCTATAGGACTGTTTGTCTCCAGCCTGTAGGACTGTTTGTCTCCAGCCTGTAGGACTGTTTGTCTCCCTCCTGTAGGACTGTTTGTCTCC
>SSNR01000100.1:1811744-1821744 GCA_006937965.1 Callopanchax toddi | reverse complement strand
ACAATGCGCAGCCCACGCCGGATGAGATGGACCGTGTCGGGCCTCCTGAACGCCCACTGCTGCTCGGGACATCTGGCTCCGTCGAATCCACTGCGGCCTCCCGCTCCCCACCCACGTTCACCCCGACAAACTCCACCGAGCCCGCTGCAGCCACGGCGCCGTTCTGTGAGCAGCGGGACTCCTCGGACCCTCACGGTTCCTCCTCCACGCGACCGGCCGCCCTGCCAGACCTGACCCTGTTCGGGGAGGACGCCTGCCTGTCCCCCAGCCTGCAGAGCTCCCTGGACAGCCCGGTGGACTTCTCCGAGGAGGACTTCGACCTGTTCACGAGCACACTGTGCACTATAGACCTGCAGCACCTCAACTTTTGATGCATCAGTTTGAGAACATTTAAATCAAATATTATTATTAACGATGACGATGATGAAGGGTTGGAGCGGACCGATGATGAGCAGAACTCTCCACACGGACTGTTTCTCTGCAACATTCCTGAAGGATTAATGAAGGAAAACTAAACGTTCCTCCTGCTGCTTTCAGACTCGTTCGGACTCCTTTAGCCTCTTTTTGTTGCCACCAGGTTTCTGTCTCCTGTCGAGACGTTGCGGATAACTTTTTATTCATTTATTGTGCAAATTTCAGGTTTTATTTTTAATCCTTTTGGAAAAACGCTCCTGGTTTTCAGAGTGGGAGTGAGTCCCTTTGTTAGTGCAGCTTCATGGATCCTTAAACCTTCTCAGGAACTGGTCACGGAGTCTTGGTGCGGACGGCAGGAGCGTAGAGTCAAACCTTCTGACGGAAAAAAGCGAAAACTGACGAAGAAACCCCGCTCGCGACCCGAGATGTCGACCGTAGTTTATTTATTCAGATTCTTTAATAGTGAAAATCTAAATTATTTATTGTACATATATTTTCATAGTGGGATAATAATAATAAAAAAACACAAACATTTACAATGTTTTTCTTTATTTTTTTTATAGCCAGAAAATGTAGTTTTTAATACTTTAAAATATATTTAACAAAAATTTACATTTTTCTTACAAATTATTCACTGGTCTGCCCCAGAAAGAATTTCATTTGAACTTCAAAATAAAACGCAGACCAAACAAACTGGCTAGAGTCGACCGGTGTGCCTGTTAATAAATAAACATAATTATATATATATATATATATATATATATATATATATATATATATATATATATATATATATATATATATATAAAATAAATCACTGGTCTGCTTAATAATTTCACCATCATCCTATAGACCTAGAGGGACTGTTGGTTTATGTTGTAGTTTTCTTGCTGTTTTCCTACAGCTCAGAGTCTCATGCAGCTCACCAGGCTGTTCACCAGCAGCTTCATTTGTTAGCTAGTTCATTACGTGACTATTTAACATTTATTAAGCTCAGTTTCATCCTGAAACACAAGCAGGTTCTTGTGTTTTTCATTTCTTCCTGTTATTAGCTGGTATGAAGTGAAGTGAACACAGTTAGCACGGCTAGCCTCTCTGTCAGCAGCTGATGCTAACTAGCTGCTGCTGCTCCTGCAGTCAAAATGGCGCTGAAGACAAAGGAGAATGTGAACAATGAGCAGTGGCAGCCATTACAGGATGACTGGCCCACAGTGACAGGCGCAATGTGTGTGTGTGTGTGTGTGTGTGTGTGTGTGTGTGTGTGTGTGTGTGTGTGTGTGTGTGTGTGTGTGTGTGTGTGTGTGTGTGGAGAGAGGGGGAGTGAGCAAGAAAATAGATAAAGAAGACAGGATTTTTGCATTTAGGGCAAAAATGGTTTAGAGAAAATACGATGCAAATAATACAACAACAACAACAACAATAATAACACTAATGCTACTAATAAATAGCTATTTGTCAATGGATTTGTGAGCTGCTGAATTAGGATTGGTCAGAATTAAAGATTATTCTCATGATTTTTTAAAATGTTGCTAACATGTAACACTCATCATGTAAACACTGTGGTTCGTTTAGTCATATCTTTATATGGCACTCTCTGAAATATACATTTTTTAAATTCTAACCCATAGTCTTACTGACTCAAACAAGACTTTTTTTTTCTAAATTTTTTTCTTTTTAATTTGAAGTAATAAATCAAGCTTAATAAAGTGACCTATATAATTTCCTCCACATTTAAACCAATTCAAAAAGAGTTTTTAAGAAAACTGCAATCAATAGATTAAACAAAGGATAAAATTGAATTTTTAAAAACAAAATTATAAAGATTTCTTGATGACTTTTTATTAAACTAAACAAATGTGTGATCAGCTCTACTTTACCCTAATGGTTTTAAACTAAATAGGTGTGAAAGATACTGAAACAAAAATCTAATTAAAACGTGAGTGATGGTCGAATGGTGTCACATTTTAAGTTATGAATGGATCTTATGTGTACAAAATACATAATCAAAAACATTTAAAATAAAACAAATTTATCTCCCTTTTTATTCATTTGTTCTTTTTAACATTTAGCAGAATTTCACTCAGACCTAACTGGTTGAATAAGGAGTGTGAGGAATGAGCAAGTAAACATGTGAATGTGAACTTTATGATACAACATTTTAACAATGAACAACGCACAATACAGTTAAATATACTGGTACTTTATTTAATAATATAAAGATCAAAACAGTACATACAGTTTAAAATAGATGTATTTTCACGTATTTGCAAAACTGAAATCATGTTTTTAAAGAGGAAAGTTTTAAAATCTGATGAATCTTATTTAGACCAGCCAGCATCAAAGGTCAGAGGTCATTTTAGTTTCTAAGGTAATTTAGCAAATTTTTACTAAACAAACTTTATTTATTTATTTATTTATTTATTTATTTATTTATTTATTTATTTATTTATTTAAATGTAATACATTTAAGTTATTTCAATTGCTTGTTACCAATTGGAGCATTTTTTAAAGGTTGGATCAACGTCTTGTTTTTACAGTGTAGGGTTGTGTTAAATGAAGGCGGCGTTCTGCGGTGTGACTCCATCGCTGAGGGTTTAAAGATGGAAGCAGGATATTTTAGATCACAACCTTTAAAAACCAGGACGGTATTTGATGACATTCTGAATGGAGGTCTCTGTCCGTGACACCAAAGTGTTTAGGTATTTATTTTTTGGAATGTGGACATAATGTGTGTGTGTGTGTGTGTGTGTGTGTGTGTGTGTGTGTGTGTGTGTGTGTGTGTGTGTGTGTGTGTGGACTGTCACTGTGAGCAAACTTCTTAAGGTTTAGCTAATATTTAACAATTCCAATATAATATTTATATTAACAGGACTGAGTAGCAGAGAGTTTTAATTCCTCTCTGTTTCCAATCATCTCTGTGTTCATCTAGCTTGTTGACAAAACGACTACAGCAGAGAACATCTCTATGGGAAACTCTCACCTTGTGAGTGCGTGTATGTGTGAACTGAAAAGAGTGTGTGTGTGTGTTTCAATAATCTCTCTCTCTCCTGGCTGTCACCACCTGTCGGCTTGCTGCCATGTCGTAATATGTGAATTGTTCCTTTATCTCTTACATCACCATCACTTTCATTGTTTTTATTTCTATCTGTGTGTGATATTACATAACTATGGCATGATAGATCACCCACTTAGCAGCAGTGGTGAAATCCGTGAGCGGTGGATTTTATCTTCCTGGGTGTCAAGAGGAAACTTTACCCTCAGACACACACTTCACAGATGCTGCACTATCCCTGCTTCTGACAAATGCTGCAAGTCAGGGCGGCGGTCCAGTGGAGCAGCTTGTCTTCATCAGCTACTACTATGGTCAAAAGATGAGCTGCAGCACCGCTTTGGGCAAAGCATGGTGATCGACAATAAAACATTCAAAAGGAGGAGGAGCAAAATGATTCAATTCAATACTAAATTAATCCCAAAATGAAATTTGATATTATAGCAACTAATTGCTGGGTTTCACTCACGTGACCTGGAAGTCACGCAAAACTCAAATGGGGGGCAGGAAGTGTTTTGTGCCACAACAAAACGCAGCACAATGGATGAAATCGGCTATACTAAGGCTTTAAATGAGCCGGCACAGACGTGATATTGTAAAAAAAAAAAAAAAAAATTTTCATTTAAGTTATGACCCATATAATTTTTAGAAATCTGCCTTTATATACAGTCTGGAGGATTTACCCAGCGTTGGAGCAATCGACATAAACTATCTCATGCTGCATACCTCGTTTTACACAGCAAACCAAATGCCAGCCTTCAAAAGCCTGGAAGCTACAGCTATTTTATTTCAGGTTAGGTCGACCGTTTGAGATCTAGAGAAGCTTTAAATGGCTGCCGTCTTGTTTTGAGTTGTGCTACTTTAATTCATGATTATCGCTAATGCTGACAACCAGTGTGTTTATGTGCTAGGATCTACTAGTAAATAATTTATTATGCCTTTTTGAATCCAAATTTCTGGTAGATTAGTTTGATTGTAAGTCATTTCTATACTATTTGCGGTACAATTAAGCTAGGACACACAAAAACAATATCAAACTTGTTTACCTGCCGTTTTTATAGACGTGTTTCTAAGTTAATGTTCAATAAAATACTAGAAAATAACATTTAGTAAACCCTTACCTGTTAGAAAGTGATTGCTGCAAACTCTAAACTGTCCGTTTCTGCGCCTCTTGTTTTTAACCGGAGATTACCGATCCACTGCTGCCGTCTTCTTTCGGTAAGTTTTTAAAATGAAGTCCTTTGTGGCACACGACTTTCGGGACATGAAAAAAAGTTTGTATTTCTCCCGATTAGAGCGGTTGCAAGTTGCAACAACCGTAGACCGCATAGAATTTGGGCATTTTGAAGCCGAGTCAACAGGGAAATAGGGTTCTGTGCAGCGACGGTTACTTCCTGACCCCCATCTGCATTGGGTGACGTCAACGCTACGTCATGTGAAACCCAGGAATAGTAATGACAGTAATACTGTAAAGTAATTACCTCGTAATTTTAGTTTTTTCAAAAATTCAATGTAGGCTGTTCTATCTGGATAGGAAGGATCTCCTGTAGTGGTCTGTGGTGGACAGGAAGGATCTTCTAGTGGACTGTGTTGGACAGGAAGGATCTTCTAGTGGTCTGTGATGGACAGGAAGGATCTTCTAGTGGTCTGTGATGGACAGGAAGGATCTTCTAGTAGACTGTGTTGGACAGGAAGGATCTTCTAGTGGACTGTGTTGGACAGGAAGGATCTTCTAGTGGACTGTGATGGACAGGAAGGATCTTGTAGTGGACTGTGATGGACAGGAAGGATCTTGTAGTGGTCTGTGTTGGACAGGAAGGATCTTCTAGTGGTCTGTGATGGACAGGAAGGATCTTCTAGTGGACTGTGTTGGACAGGAAGGATCTTCTGTAGTGGTCTGTGATGGACAGAAAGGATCTTCTAGTGGACTGTGATGGACTGGAAGGATCTTGTAGTGGTCTGTGATGGACAGGAAGGATCTTCTAGTGGTCTGTGATGGACAGAAAGGATCTTCTAGTGGTCTATGATGGACAGGAAGGATCTTCTAGTGGTCTGTGATGGACAGGAAGGACCGTTTAGTGGTCTATGATGGACAGGAAGGATCTTCTAGCGGTCTGTGATGGACAGGACGGACCTTTTAGTGGTCTGTGAGAGACAGGAAGGATCTTGTAGTGGTCTATGATGGACAGGAAGGATCTTCTAGTGGTCTGTGATGGACAGGAAGGACCTTTTAGTGGTCTATCATGGACAGGAAGGATCTTCTAGCGGTCTGTGATGGACAGGAAGGATCTTCTAGTGATCTGTGATGGACAGGAAGGATCTTCTAGTGGTCTGTGTTGGACAGGAAGGATCTTCTAGCGGTCTGTGTTGGACAGGAAGAATCTTCTAGTGGTCTGTGATGGACAGGAAGGATCTTCTAGTGGTCTGTGATGGACAGGAAGGATCTTCTGTAGTGGTCTGTGATGGACAGGAAGGATCTTCTGTAGTGGTNGGACAGGAAGGATCTTGTAGTGGTCTGTGTTGGACAGGAAGGATCTTCTAGTGGTCTGTGATGGACAGGAAGGATCTTCTAGTGGACTGTGTTGGACAGGAAGGATCTTCTGTAGTGGTCTGTGATGGACAGAAAGGATCTTCTAGTGGACTGTGATGGACTGGAAGGATCTTGTAGTGGTCTGTGATGGACAGGAAGGATCTTCTGTAGTGGTCTGCGATGGACAGAAAGGACCTTCTAGTGGTCTGTGATGGACAAGAAGGATCTTCTAGTAGTCTGCGATGGACAGAAAGGATCTTCTAGTGGTCTGTGATGGACAGGAAGGATCTTGTAGTGGTCTGTGATGGACAGGAAGGATCTTGTAGTGGTCTGTGATGGACAAGAAGGATCTTCTAGTGGTCTGCGATGGACAGAAAGGACCTTCTAGTGGTTTGTGATGGACAAGAAGGATCATCTAGTGGTCTGTGATGGACAGGAAGGATCTTGTGGTGGTCTGTAATGGACAGGAAGGTTCTTCTGTAGTGGTCTATGATGGACAGGAAGGATCTTGTAGTGGTCTATGATGTACAGGAAGGATCTTCTAGTGGTCTATGATGTACAGGAAGGATCTTCTAGTGGTCTATGATGTACAGGAAGGATCTTCTAGTGGTCTGTGATGGACAGAAAGGACCTTTTAGTGGTCTATGATGGACAGGAAGGATCTTCTAGTGGTCTGTGATGTACAGGAAGGATCTTCTAGTGGTCTGTGATGGACAGGAAGGACCTTTTAGTGGTCTATGATGGACAGGAAGGATCTTCTAGTGGTCTGTGATGGACAGGAAGGACCTTCTAGTGGTGTGTGATGGACAGGAAGGAGCTTCTGGTGGGCTGTGATGGACAGGAAGGATCTTATGTAGTGGTCTGTGATGGACAGGAAGGATCTTCTAGTGGTCTGTGATGGACAGGAAGGATCTTCTAGTGGTCTGTGATGGACAGGAAGGATCATCTAGTGGTCTGTGATGGAGAGGAAGGATCTTGTAGTGGTCTGTGATGGACAGGAAGGTTCTTCTGTAGTGGTCTGTGATGGACAGGAAGGAGCTTGTAGTGGTCTGTGATGGACAGGAAGGACCTTCTAGTGGTCTGTGATGGACAGGAAGGATCTTCTAGTGGTCTGTGATGGACAGGAAGGATCTTCTAGTGGTCTGTGATGGACAGGAAGGATCTTCTAGTGGTCTGTGATGGACAGGAAGGACCTTTAGTGGTCTGTGATGGACAGGAAGGATCTTCTAGCGGTCTGTGATGGACAGGAAGGATCTTCTAGTGGTCTGTGATGGACAGGAAGAATCTTCTGTAGTGGTCTGTGATGGACAGAAAGGACCTTCTAGTGGTCTGTGATGGACAGGAAGGACCTTCTAGTGGTCTGTGATGGACAGGAAGGATCTTCTAGTGGTCTGTGATGGACAGGAAGGATCTTCTGTAGTGATCTGTGATGGACAGGAAGGATCTTGTAGTGGTCTGTGATGGACAGGAAGGATCTTCTAGAGGTCTGTGATGGACAGGAAGGATCTTGTAGTGATCTGTGATGGACAGGAAGGATCTTCTAGTGGTCTGTGATGGACAGGAAGGATCTTGTAGTGATCTGTGATGGACAGGAAGGATCTTCTAGTGGTCTGTGATGGACAGGAAGGATCTTGTAGTGATCTGTGATGGACAGGAAGGATCTTCTAGTGATCTGTGATGGACAGGAAGGATCTTCTAGTGGTCTGTGATGGACAGGAAGGATCTTGTAGTGGTCTGTGATGGACAGGAAGGATCTTGTAGTGGTCTGTGTTGGACAGGAAGGATGTTCTAGTGATCGTGATGGACAGGAAGGATCTTCTAGTGGTCTGTGATGGACAGGAAGGATCTTCTAGTGGACTGTGTTGGACAGGAAGGATCTTCTGTAGTGGTCTGTGATGGACAGAAAGGATCTTCTAGTGGACTGTGATGGACTGGAAGGATCTTGTAGTGGTCTGTGATGGACAGGAAGGATCTTCTGTAGTGGTCTGCGATGGACAGAAAGGACCTTCTAGTGGTCTGTGATGGACAAGAAGGATCTTCTAGTAGTCTGCGATGGACAGAAAGGATCTTCTAGTGGTCTGTGATGGACAGGAAGGATCTTGTAGTGGTCTGTGATGGACAGGAAGGATCTTGTAGTGGTCTGTGATGGACAAGAAGGATCTTCTAGTGGTCTGCGATGGACAGAAAGGACCTTCTAGTGGTCTGTGTTGGACAGGAAGGGTCTTCTAGTGGTCTGTGTTGGACAGGAAGGATCTTCTAGTGGTCTGTGATGGACAGGAAGGATCTTCTAGTGGTCTGTGATGGACAGGAAGGATCTTCTAGTGGTCTGTGATGGACAGGAAGGATCTTCTAGTGGTCTGTGATGGACAGGAAGGATCTTCTAGTGGTCTGTGATGGACAGGAAGGATCTTCTAGTGGTCTGTGATGGACAGGAAGGATCTTCTAGTGGTCTGTGATGGACAGGAAGGATCTTAGTGGTCTGTGATGGACAGGAAGGATCTTCTGTAGTGGTCTGTGATGGACAGGAAGGGTCTTAGTGGTCTGTGATGGACAGGAAGGATCTTCTAGTGGTCTGTGATGGACAGGAAGGATCTTTAGTGGTCTGTGATGGACAGGAAGGATCTTCTGTAGTGGTCTGTGATGGACAGGAAGGATCTTCTAGTGGTCTGTGATGGACAGGAAGGATCTTTTAGTGGTCTATGATGGACAGGAAGGATCTTCTAGTGGTCTATGATGGACAGGAAGGATCTTCTAGTGGTCTGTGATGGACAGGAAGGACCTTTTAGTGGTCTATGATGGACAGGAAGGATCTTCTAGTGGTCTGTGATGGACAGGAAGGATCTTCTAGTGGTCTGTGATGGACAGGAAGGATCTTCTAGTGGTCTGTGATGGACAGGAAGGATCTTCTAGTGGTCTGTGATGGACAGGAAGGATCGTCTAGTGGTCTGTGATGGACAGGAAGGATCTTCTGTAGTGGTCTGTGATGGACAGGAAGGATCTTCTGTAGTGGTCTGTGATGGACAGGAAGGATCTTCTGTAGTGGTCTGTGATGGACAGGAAGGATCTTGTAGTGGTCTGTGAGAGACAGGAAGGATCTTGTAGTGGTCTGTGA
Organism: Callopanchax toddi; assembly: GCA_006937965.1. Lineage (NCBI taxonomy): Eukaryota > Metazoa > Chordata > Actinopteri > Cyprinodontiformes > Nothobranchiidae > Callopanchax > Callopanchax toddi. The sequence continues at coordinate 1,812,639 of SSNR01000100.1, read as the reverse complement.
TGGACAGGAAGGATCTTCTGTAGTGGTCTGTGATGGACATGAAGGATCTTGTAGTGGTCTGTGAGAGACAGGAAGGATCTTGTAGTGGTCTGTGATGGACAGGAAGGATCTTCTAGTGGTCTGTGATGGACAGAAAGGACCTTCTAGTGGTCTGTGATGGACAGGAAGGATCTTCTAGTGGTCTGTGATGGACAGGAAGGATCTTATGTAGTGGGATGTGATGGACAGGAAGGATCTTCTGTAGTGGTCTGTGATGGACAGGAAGGATCTTGTAGTGGTCTGTGATGGACAGGAAGGATCTTCTAGTGGTCTGTGATGGACAGAAAGGACCTTCTAGTGGTCTGTGATGGACAGGAAGGACCTTCTAGTGGTCTGTGATGGACAGGAAGGATCTTCTAGTGGTCTGTGATGGACAGGAAGGATCTTCTGTAGTGATCTGTGATGGACAGGAAGGATCTTGTAGTGGTCTGTGATGGACAGGAAGGATCTTGTAGTGATCTGTGATGGACAGGAAGGATCTTCTAGTGGTCTGTGATGGACAGGAAGGATCTTCTAGTGGTCTGTGATGGACAGGAAGGATCTTCTAGTGGTCTGTGATGGACAGGAAGGATCTTCTAGTGGTCTGTGATGGACAGGAAGGATCTTCTAGTGGTCTGTGATGGACAGGAAGGATCTTATGTAGTGGTCTGTGATGGACAGGAAGGATCTTATGTAGTGGTCTGTGATCGACAGGAAGGATCTTCTGTAGTGGTCTGTGATGGACAGAAAGGATTTTCTTGTGGACTGTGATGGACAGGAAGGATCTTCTAGTGGTCTGTGATGGACAGGAAGGATCTTCTAGTTGTCTGTGATGGACAGGAAGGATCTTCTGTAGTGGTCTGTGATGGACAGGAAG
>SSNR01000100.1:1748986-1809342 GCA_006937965.1 Callopanchax toddi | reverse complement strand
CAGGTAGAATCTTCTGTAGTGGTCTGTGATGGACAGAAAGGGTCTGTTGTAGTGGTCTGTGATGGACAGGAAGGATCTTCTAGTGGTCTGTGATGGACAGGTAGAATCTTCTGTAGTGGTCTGTGATGGACAGGAAGGATCTTCTAGTGGTCTGTGATGGACAGGAAGGATCTTCTAGTGGTCTGTGATGGACAGGTAGAATCTTCTGTAGTGGTCTGTGATGGACAGGAAGGATCTTCTAGTGGACAGAACAGGACACGATCAGTGTCCTGTTTTACAAAGTTCTTCGTTGAGTGAGCCTGCCTCGGCCCACAGACCCACCATCATTTAGGCTTCAGCAGGTTGATCACATTCCCTCAGATACCAGAGAAGTCTTTTTGATAAAACACTCGACAGTTGTCTAAACAAAAGTCATTTAATGGGATTTTCCAGCAACACAGACCCGTGTTTCTGTGTTAAAGTTTGAACTACTTAGTATATTGTCTGTTGGAGGTAGATTTGACCTCTGTTCAGTGACAGTTTACATCTAGACCTGTGGGTTAAGGGCAGCCCAAATGAAAGTCACCCTAAAACAGCTTCAGGCTACATGAATTTGTGCTTCATGTGAAGATTGTTGAATAAACCTTCACAGTTATTTGGGTATAAATATAAATGTTGCTGCTGACCCCTGGATGCATCCAAAGTAATACTAATAGTAACACTTACATATAAAGACCACAGATTTTAATCTGAATTATCCTGAAAGGCAAACTGATGAAAGTCTGAGGTTTATTAAATAACTGTTTATTAAATAAATCACTTTGCTATTTGGGTTTGAGAGGACAGGAAACAACACACACAGAGGCAGTTGAACCAGATAAATATAAAACACGGTTTAATATTCAATGATTCATTATAACAACATACATCTTTCAAAACACACCAAGCTTAAAGGAATCTGAACTGGATGAATGTGTTCAACAGCAGAGATAAAAGCTTTTACAGCATTTACTATGCAGACTTCCTGTCAGTTGATGAAAGGGAGTCAAAGGAAGCAATCAATGCTGCAGTCTCTGAGGGCCTCATTGATTTACAGTTCGGGTGTGTGAGAGGGCGGGGCGGCAGTGCCCTGATGTGTAAATACACCTGCACCTCAGTATTAAGTTATCATGGGAAAGCTTTCAAGATCTCTGACCCTTCTATCCCTCTCTCTCTCTCTCTGTGTGTGTGTGTGTGTGTGTGTGTGTGTGTGTGTGTGTGTGTGTGTGTGTGTGTGTGTGTGTGTGTGTGTGTGTGTGTGTGTGTGTGTGTGTGTGTGTGTGTGTGAATCCCTGTAAGTGGATCATGCAATGTTTTTCTAATGAATCAATAAATAGTAAACAGCCTGCATTAGCGTTCAACACTCCTCAAAGTACTGTGCAACGTATCAGTCGTTCACCCATTCACTCACAAATTCACACTCTGGTGGTCACCAGCTACACTGTAGCCACAGCTGTCCTGGAGCAGACTGTGGAGTCAACACACGCAATCTGGCGCCACCGGGCCCTCCTCACCACCACCAGCAGACAAGGTGGGTGAAGTGTCTTGCCCAAGGACACAACGACAAAGTCAATCAAACCGGCGACCTTCCATTTGCCAGACAGCCACTCTATCTACTGAGCTACATGCTGCCCAACTACACAGCGGCGGAGCCCCGGGGGTGGATGAGATCCGACCTGGGTATCTCAAGGCTGGATGTTGTAGGACTGTCGAGGCTGACACATCTCTGCAACATTGCGTGGTCATCGGGGGCAGTTCCTGTGGAGTGGCAGACCGGGGTGGTGGTTCCCATTTTTAAGAAGGGGGACCAGAGGGTGTGTTCCAACTATAGGGGGATCACAGTCCTCAGCCTCCCTGGTAAGGTCTACTCCAGGGTCCTGGAGAGGAGGGTCCGGTCGATAGTTGAACCTCAGATAGAAGAGGATCAATGTGGTTTTCGTCCTGGTCCTGGAACTGTGGACCAGCTCTTTACCCTCGCTAGGGTGATGGAGGGGTCATGGGAGTTTGTCCAACCAATCCACATGGGTTTTCTGGATTTGGAGAAGGCTTATGACCGTGTCCCCAGGGACACCCTGTGGGGGACACTCCAGGAGTACGGGGTGGCTGGTCTTTTGTTAAGGGCCATTCAGTCCCTGTACCAGAGGAGTGTGAGTCTGGTCCGCATAGCTGGCAGTAAGTCAGACCTGTTTCCAGTGAGGGTTGGACTCCTCCAGGGCTGCCCTTTGTCACCGGTCCTGTTCAGAACCTTTATGGACAGGATTTCTAGGAGCAGCCGTGGTGTGGAGGGTGTTGAGTTTGGTGACAGGAGAATCTCGTCTCTGCTTTTTGTGGATGATGTGGTCCTCCTAGCTTCATCAGGCTCTGACCTTCAGCTCTTGCTGGGGAGGTTCGCAGCCGAGTGTGAAGCAGCTGGGATGAGGATCAGCACCTCCAAATCTGAGACCATGGCTCTCGACCAGAAAAGGGTGGCTTGCCAACCCCAGATCGGGAGAGAGGTCCTGCCTCAAGTGGAGGAGTTCAAGTATCTCGGCGTCTTGTTCATGAATGAGGGAAGGAGGGAGCGAGAGATTGACAGGCGGATTGGGGCAGCGTCTCTTGGATGCTGAATTGGTCTGCTGTGGTGAAGAAGGAGCTGAGCCGGAAAGCAAGGCTCTCAATTTTTATCTACATCCTAATTCATGAGCTTTGGGTAATGACCAAAAGAACAAGATCTCGTATACATATAAATACGAATAAGTTTCCTCCGGACCCGGATAAGTGGAAGAAGGTGATGCGAGGTAATTATATAGCAATATAAGAGTAACAGATGCATAAAATAGGCTCTTTCCTCCTGTAGATCCTCCACCAGGGGGCAGCAGTATAGGATATGGCAGGTAGTTGATGAAATACTAATCCTGATTCTGAATTTGGTCACTTTTAGGCCAGAAGATGCAAATTTGCAACAATAGGGTTTAAAGGGGTTTAAGCCTCTAATGAAAATGCTGCATCATGAATCAGCATTACAATAAAGAATAGACAGATAGCAACAAACAATACCAATGATAAACATGATGCACTAAAAAAAATTACTCAAAATAATTCAAATGTGTGATAATGGGTGTTGAACAGTACTTTATGGAGTTCATTATGTCTTCCTTTCTTTAACGTTATTATTGTTTTTTTTGTTCAGACATGTAAAGTCGTAGGCCAGTTTTTATTTACCTTGTTTTTGTTGACATGTTTCGACCGTCGACTGCGGCCTTCATCAGAAGAATGTTATGGTGACGCGTCTTCATCAGCTGTTCTCCCGGTGGGCGTGACCGGCCCAGAACTGTCAGGTCTGCTGGGCCGGTCACGCCCACCTCCGCTAGATGGTCTCTGGGAATCCCAGGTAGGTGACAGCTGGGCGGCCCCCTCGTCCCGATTCATAGTCCACTTCTCCCACTCCCGTATTTCGACCTCTCTTTGATCCAACGTTTGAATCTATTGCTCTCAGTGGTAAATAAGAACTTACGTACGACTTTACATGTCTGAACAAAAGGAACAATAATAATCGATGTTGAACAATGACTCTTATTATCCAGAGCTCATTATCACATCGTCTGAGAAGATGTTGGGGTGGAGGACTACTCATGCTGCGATTTCTGCAGCTTGTCCACATTTATTTGGAGGACGTTTGGGTGTGATCTGACCATTTTGAGTGAGAGCAGAGTGGTGAAGAGGCACGGTGAGAAGAATCCTGCAGGATGCTAGTAGGAGATGGCTCAAATAAATGTCACTTAGAGCTGGGAGGGGACAGCCTTTTATCCTGTCAGCTGCAGGTTATCTTGTCTGCATCAGTGCGGCTGAAGTACCACCAACAGGACATTGCACCTTTCTACATATAAATCACAAGGTGCTTTATAATCATGAGCAACTGAGACCAAAAGTTAACAGCAGAAATATAAGCAGGAAAGGAAACTACAGAGTCAGTATTCTACAGGAGTGCAGCTAAAACCAGTTTAACAGATGAGTTCTGGGCTGGTTTTTATCAGAGACACTGGGTCTCAGGCTGAGGGGGACAGAGGTCCAGAGTCTGGGGGTCACAGCAGCAGAGTCTCTGTCTCCTTTAGCCTTTATCCTGGCACACTGCACAACCAGTAGGCTCTGATCACTGGACCTCTGCTGGGGGTGGAAGAATGTAGAAGATCACTGGTGCTGGTCCATGTAGGACAGGTATGTCCCTCCAGCAGGTGGTGGACCCACAGGTGGATCAGCCCATGTATCCAGTTTGGGCTGGGCCCAGCCAGGCCTGGTCACCAGGGGCTCGCCATGGGCCCCAACCCCAGTTCAGAGCGTGACTCAATGGAACTCAGCTTAGCAATATTCCTGAGATGAAAGAGGAAAGAGAGAACCAGAGAACTGACATGAGCATCCAGCTGGGTCAAAGGTCACACCAAGGTTCCTGACAGAAGGTTTGGTAAATGAAGAAAGTTAACGAAGAGAAATCCTGACTTTAGAGAACAGAGGAGGGCTTCAGATTTGTCTTCATTCAACTGTGGAAAATTTCCAGCATCCAGTTTTTAATAGAGTCTAAAAACGTCTGGAACAGCTGAGACATCTCATGGAGCTTAGAGGAGATGGACAGCTGGAGGTCATCAGCATAAAGACAGTAGAGTTTACTTTGAAGTAGCTCAGGATGTGCTGAACAGAGAGCAGATAAAAAGGAACAGCAGAGGTCTCAACACAGAACCCACGAGACCCCCTGGCGAGGTGGAGGAGCAAGGACAATATTCTGACTTTAAAGGTAAGGGGGGCAAGGGGGCTTGAATTGATTAATGATATCAACCCTACATCTAAAGTCAACGCCGTAACCATTTAGTTTAACGTAACAATGTACCTGTAGGTCTTAAACTGTCTTTTAAAGAAGTGGAGGGGACATAATAATAATAATAATACCTTTATTTAACCAGGCAAAACAGATTAAGAACAAATTTCTTATTTACAACTGTGGCCTGGCAAAAGACAATGTCTTTTGAGGGAGAAAGGAAAAGGGCTACAATTTAAAATAACATGAATTAGAAACATTTTAAAAATAGTAAAAAGTTACATTTACAAAAATCATGAACACACACACACACACACACACACACACACACACACACACACACACACTCAAAAGCAATTTCATAAACACAAGATCAGAAGAGCAGCCATAAAAAATGAGGTGTCAGTCTAAGTGACAGCAGCAGGTATCTTTAACATGTTCTGTGATCCCAGCTTGAAAATCTGCCTTTGAGATCAGCGTGTCCAGTTTTTGGGTTTTCTGCAGGTCATTCCAGTCTCTGGCAGCAGCAGACTGAAAGGACAACAATCCTGATGCAGAAGCAGTTTTAGGAACTGTTAACAAAATCAGGTTTGCAGATCGAGTGTTGTCTGCAGGGGATGAAAAATGCAACAGCTGCTGCAAGTAGGAAGGAGACAAACCGAGGAGAGTTTTGTAAATCAGGATAAACCAGTGGATTTTACGACGGGTGAACAATGATGGCCAGTTAAGAGAAGAATACAGAGAACAGTGGTGAGTTTTAAAAGGAGCGTTTGTAACAAACCGGATGGCAGAGTGATAAAGAACATCAAGCTTATGAAGCAAACTTCTGGCTGCTGATCTGTAAATTACATCACCGTAATCAAACATTGGGAGAATGGTCATTTGCACCAATGTTTTCCTTGCAGATGAAATGAAAGAGGAACGCATTCTGTAGAGGAAGCTGATTTTAGATTTAATCTTAGTCTGCAAATTGTTGATGTGCTTCAGGTCCCCCCAAACGTCCCCCTCAAACATTAGATCCACGTGGAGGAACAATACTCATCAGCAATGTGTGGTGATGTTCATGACTGGTGAGGTTGATAACCAGTGAGGTTGATGACTGGTGAGGTTGATAACCAGTGAGGTTGATGACTGGTGAGGTTGATAACCAGTGAGGTTGATGACTGGTGAGGTTGATGACTGGTGAGGTTGATAACCAGTGAGGTTGATAACCAGTGAGGTTGATGACTGGTCAGGTTGATGACTGGTGAGGTTGATAACCAGTGAGGTTGATGACTGGTGAGGTTGATAACCAGTGAGGTTGATGACTGGTGAGGTTGATAACCAGTGAGGTTGATGACTGGTGAGGTGGATAACCAGTGAGGTTGATGACTGGTGAGGTTGATAACCAGTGAGGTTGATGACTGGTGAGGTTGATAACCAGTGAGGTTGATGACTGGTGAGGTTGATAACCAGTGAGGTTGATGACTGGTGAGGTTGATACCCAGTGAGGTTGATGACTGGTGAGGTTGATAACCAGTGAGGTTGATGACTGGTGAGGTTGATGACTGGTGAGGTTGATAACCAGTGAGGTTGATGACTGGTCAGGTTGATGACTGGTGAGGTTGATAACCAGTGAGGTTGATGACTGGTGAGGTTGATAACCAGTGAGGTTGATGACTGGTGAGGTTGATAACCAGTGAGGTTGATGACTGGTCAGGTTTATGACTGGTGAGGTTGATAACCAGTGAGGTTGATGACTGGTGAGGTTGATAACCAGTGAGGTTGATGACTGGTGAGGTTGATAACCAGTGAGGTTGATGACTGGTGATGTTGATGAATGGTGAGGTTGATGACTGGTGAGGTGGAAAACCAGTGAGGTTGATGACTGGTGAGGTGGAAAACCAGTGAGGTTGATGACTGGTGAGGTTGATGACTGGTGAGGTGGAAAACCAGTGAGGTTGATGACTGGTGAGCTGGAAAACCAGTGAGGTTGATGACTGGTGAGGTTGATGACTGGTGAGGTGGAAAACCAGTGAGGTTGATGAATGGTGAGGTTGATAACAACTGAGGTTGATGACTTGTGAGGTTGATAACCAGTGAGATTGATGACTGGTGAGGTGGAAAACCAGTGAGTTTGATGAATGGTGAGGTTGATAACAAGTGAGGTTAATGACTGGTGAGGTTGATGAATGGTGAGGTTGATGAATGGTGAGGTTGATAACCAATGAGGTTGATGACTTTTGAGGCACCGACTCCTCTGCAGTCAGATGTACAAATATATATATGAACCCAAAATACAAGCTTATGTTTCAAAATGGACCTTAGTTGCAACATTTAGTTGTTTTCAAAGCTTTTAATTATACTTTAAACAAAAAGATGAACCAGTTTTCATCATGTAGAATGTTTTCTCTCTTACTTTAACCTCCACAGTCTGTCAGCCTGCTGCTGAAGTCACTGAGAGGATGAGTCCAACTCCTGTTCCAAAACTCTAATTGTGTTCTGGATTCGTGTGCAGTGAAATCTGGAGTCCAGCACTTTGTTTTGCAGCAGAAAAAAAAGCAGCGATGATGTGCTTCTTTTACTATTGTGTATATGGGCTCAGCACTGCCCCCTATCAGCGGGACACGGGATTTTCTATCTCACTCTTTGCATTATCACTGAGCATTTATGGCTGATTATAAAGACTAAATATGTCACACATTCATTAAATGTATTAGACAGACTGTGGAGTGTTAGCACAGTTAACTAGTTGATATAACGAGAAACAGGAGTGGACATGATGCTAATTGGCTGATCAACAGGTGATCACTGCATCACTTCACCCTTCTCATGTGTATTTGAACAGGAAATGCATAAATTCAGCAAATGTTCATAGGACAGTCAAGTGGAAAAAGTTAGTATTTTACTAGTCATGATGACGCGAGGCACTGCCTCCCCTGACTGCATGTTACTATCAGACAGATACAAGGAGAACCACTCCACTCCTGATAGGCCCAGTGTCTCAGCCTATCAGTGATGGACTTAGCTGTTTGAGCCTGACATTCTCTATAACTCATTTGCTTAGATGCACAGGTCATTGTGTTGTCATTTAGTTTTAAAGGATTTTTCTTCTGCTTCATTTTTTAATGAAGAAGTCTTCAAAGCCAGTCCTCTGGAACCTGAATGAAGGTTTGTCAGCGCTCAGTGTTTGAAACATACACAGAGAACAGTTTGTAAAAACTGAATCAATTAAATCTGTGGATCGTGTCTTTAATTTTTATGTTGGCAGAGACATAATTATTGTAACTTTGACCCTTTAACTGGCAGGTCGACCACTAGAGCATATTTTAGTTAGGGTTAGTTAACTGGTTAAAAAACTACAAAACATTTAAAAAAAACTATGGGGGTGTTTGAATAGAAGGTTATTTGTTTCCAAAATTATTTCCTTAATGTATTATCATTATTTCTATATTAATTATTATTATTATTAATTATTAACCTTAAAACCATAATGTCACAAATGATTTACAAAAAGCCACACACACACACACACACACACACACACACACACACACACAGTCATGTTCAAACATCAAAGTGAGGACCGGGTATTCAACCTGCAGAGTGAGGACCACCCTTTCTGCTGCACTTACAAAAGCATAAGTACTGCATTAAAACACTAGATGGTGCTCTCATTCAAGTTATCACCTGTGAATATCAGAAAAACAAAAGGAAAAAATAAGTGTTTAACCATCAAAGTGAGGACCTTTTTGAGGGGGCGGGCTAGGGACAGGCCAGGGTGGAGCTAAGGCAGTAGCTACTTCCTGGTTTCTGTTTAGGGTTTAATTTGCTGTTTCTTCCTTTGTTATGCCATTAAAAATATTAATTGTTAAATAAATTGTTTTTAGCTATGTAAATGCAATAATTTTACTTGAAATTATTAGTTTAAAAATAAATAAATGAATAAAAATTAAACCTTTAAAAGAAAACACAGGTGGTAATATTTAACATTTGTAAATAGATGATTTATTAATTATTGCTGCTAATAAACAGTAAATAATTATGCTGAAATAATTTGTGAAAGTGGCCAAAATATTAATAGGTCACAAATAGGTCTCTAATCACAAACATCAAGATCTTGGAAATTTAAATGGAAGTTCAGAATTGTAGATACTTGGGTGGGTGTATATCTGATTTAAAGGGTTAGGTTAGTTAGTTAATTTGCTCCTCATCTTAGACATATCTTATACTTTTGAAACCACCCTAGCTACAGACAGCAGATTTTCTCAGCTCTGCAGTCTGAAACAACACAGTAAAAAGTAATTCCTGTCACTTTTTAATCTATCCATACTATATATAAGGCTATAATTAAACAATGTATATTAAGAACTGTAAATTAATTTAATAACTTGTATTTTTATATAAATATGGTTAAAACAAAATAATGTAAATGTGTCTATTTGGCACACCATCCTGTAAATTATCATTTCCTATTACTATGTGCATCTATTATTGAAATTGTAAATAGTATAAATATTAATAATAATAAATTTAAAAACTTCCTCTGCTATTTACCAGTTGTGTTTTAATTAAACATCATTTTGATGCAATTTTTTACACTCAGCATTAAGTGAAAAGTAAAAAAAAACTAAACAGATCAACAGAAAACTAAAGAAACTGAAACAGAAAAGGGTATTTAGCACCATTATTGAGTCAAGTGTGAAAAGTTTAAAAACTTAAGGACTCTAGATTCAGCCCTCCTGTTCAGTGTAACTATATTATTGTACACCAAATGTTTAGCATCGTTCCATGATCTTTGGTTAAGTGTCTTTTTTTTTATTTAAAGCAGTCATTTTTTCCTGGGTCTCTTTGGTTATTGACAAATTGTTGCAGGTGCTTGTGGATTGCTTGCTTTTCTTCAGACCTCCATGGCCTCCGCACCACTGCTTTGGATTTGTCTAAAAATGAGAAAAAGAAAACCCATAAGTGGTGTATCTTTTAAATACAGATCTAAAGATAAACTTTATGCTGTGTTGTAAAGATAAAATCAGTCAGCTCTTTAATTGTGCCAGTTGTGCAGTCTAATTATGCCTAATTATGTAGGCTTGTTAATGGAAGAAAGGTTTAATCCAGTTTAAAAAACACTTTATATACAAGATAATGATATAAAATCAAATCACCATGGGAAGTTTACTTAAAACCATATAGGTCCAATTCAAATTCAATTAACTTATTCAAGTTATTTTCATATTCAGTCCAACAACAAAGTCCAGTTTGACTGAATAACAATGAAAATCCATCTAGTTACATCACAAAATAATAATCAGTTAAAATTTTAATGTTATTTAATATATATTTGTTGAAGATGCCACTAAGCTTGAGTATGATTAGTAAAGTAGAATGGCTGACATGGTGTAAAAGATTTAATATACAGTAGTATAATAAAACAAGATGGAACCATCTGCTGACTGTAAAAGCTGTGTTACTCACTTGGATCTAAATAGTATATACACNAAATATCTAAAGTTTTAGAACTCACATAAAAAGTGTCATTTAGTGTCATTTGAACTGAACACTAAAAACATCAATAATTAACCAAAAATAGAATAAACCACCTCTACTATTACCGTTTATTTATCAAGCTAATAAGTGCAAGATAATATAAATAGAAAGTGACTGGTGCTCATTAAGCAGGTGCATGAAATATTTTTGTGGTATTTGACTAAAACATAAAATATGACATAACCAAGACCTTTATTCTAACTTATGGTATGGGTGTGGTGAACAAACAGAGCTGTTTAATGATCTGTGCTTAATAAATCACAGATATGCCACAAGGCGATCGATTAGTTGCTCTTTACCTACAAGATATACACACATGTCAATTTCAGGAATGTTGAAAAAAAAATTCCTAGCACAACTATTATATTTGGTCTAAAATTAAAATTAAAATGAAATGGATGAACCCTTAGAGAGTGTATCAGTTGTGAAAATTAATGACAAGTGACTGAAAAACACATCTATGTCAACAGATTGGATTTAAAACCTAAAATGATAAATACTCCCCCCATAACTATTTTGGATTAGTAGGACCTCATGAAACAAGCATCATTCATGATTATTTAGTATGCACATTTTAAAAAAGACGTTAAAATATTTTCTATTAACGACTAAAAATTTAAAAAATCTATTTAAAAAAATCTATTTCAATTAATACTCCATATAAAAACAGGTTGAACTGAATTAAACAGTGCAGGAAGCCAATTATTTTTAGGGGATGCCGGAACCTAGAAGAAAGTAAATATGTCAGTACTTTCATTTTATTTGAGCATTTTACTGCTACAGAACATCCTGCATTCTTTACTGCCAGATAAGAGTAACTCAAAGGAACAGTGTTTTTATTGAGCTAGATGAGCTGCAATTACTTTGACAGGATATCTACAGGTGATTGGCCTTTGCTACTTGACAATTCCTTGAGTTTGTTACTGCTTTTGTTACCTTTGCATAAGTTTTGTTTTCTCAGAAACATTGTAGTGGCAGAACTTGTGGGGAATTTGTGATACATTTTTAAACTTAAAGTGCAAAGAAGTTATCAGTCCTCCATCTTTGAATTTTCTTGTTCAAAGTTTAAAAAGACAGAAATAAGATCATGAAACATATTCAATACAATCAAAATGACAGAAAACAGTCAACAGTGTGTGTTAAGTGGCCAAGATAATATATCAAGAAGGTATCACTCACTGTTATGTCCTAGTTTCTGTTTGAAGTTCAGTTATGCTTTTTTTTTTTTTTTTTTTAAATCAAGGTCCATTTATCCTTTTACTGATGCTTGACCTATCTTAATGTTTGGTAAATTCCTTGAGTTTGTTTGAATGGCTTTATCTCATTTTATCATACATTTACAAGAACATAAAGTACTCAAACTACCAAATAAATACAGGAGGAAGTCTCAAAGTATCATATAAAATCAGGGTTGGGAAATAGAATCAATGAAGAACTAAGATGATTTGTTTTCCACAATGAGTTTGACGTGGTCAGTGTGAGCTAACATTTAATGTTAATTTAAAACTATAAATACGTATTATAATAAATACTATCTGATAGCAGTGTTTTCTACAACAGATACACACTCACAGCATTAACACATCTGCTCTTTCTATACATTTAGATCAACTCAGAAGTCAGATTTACTCAGTAGTCATCTTCGACACAGTTGGACAACGTGATCAGATTTGCAATATGTTACTTTTTTTATCTAAAAAATTTTAATCCAATTTTGTTTAGATAATCCATGAGGTCGCAAATACAAGCAGCTGAAATGTGCTTCATCTGCAAAGTGGCTGGACCCTTCCGTGGAAGATATTTCAGACATATCCCACTGAGAAGAGACCTCAGGGCAAACACTGAAGAGATATCTCTCAGCTGGTCGCAGCGCCCTGCAACAGGAAATGAAACCTACGAGCCACTCAGCTCATGCTGCAGCTTGTCAGTGTGCGATCACGGACTGCACGATTGATTCCACGATGTAACACCGGTGCACGAAGGAGTATCGTTGCAGAAAGAGCTGCATGCATGATGTTTAGCATGCATGTGCCCCAGTGCACCACTTCTGTGCAGCACACCTCAAGAAAACTACAATGAAATAGTGTTTCTCAAGTTTTACAGTAAAAATAAATAAAAGGCATCAAAAGAAGAAAAACATAGAAAACAATGAAATGTCCCTAAAAATCTGTTAAGTAAACATTAAAGGCTGTCAGAGTTAGTTAATAAACTGCTACACAATTGGTCTCACATGTAAAGTACATTCAATAAAAGTAAAATATTCAAGTTACACATGATTTAACAATGACTTTTTGCCTTCCAACTTTCCACCCTTCCACCTCCAAGAGTCAAAGTCCTGCTTCCACCCTGAGTAAGAAGGTGGTCCAACAACACAGTGCTCCGTTAACCAGAGGATATCTAATAAATGTGGTCCAGGCAACAACTAATGGGATCAAAGGACAGCCATAAAATACTGTGTTTCAGTGGATTTTATACTTTGCGTTTTGTTTTATTTTACAACTCCTCAAGAACGCAACAAAACTTACGTCCATGTTGACTGTGTTAACGAGAGGAGAAACTGTATAGTTAAAAAGCAATTATGTTCTTAGAAGTTACATGATGGTTGGGTTTTAAATATTTGCTTTTCATTTAAACTTTCCTTGTGTCATGTTTGTCAATTTGTCAGTTTTATTCTGGTGACTCATGAGTGACCCACCTTTTTTTCCTCCTCCAATTACGTCACAAATGGCAAAAGGTCCAGGTTTATACAACCTGTTGAACCTCACCCAGGTCCTGTCAATGCTTTCAAATGTGTTTGCCATTCACTACATTTGCAGTAATTTTGGTTTGAATTTTTGGACTCCATTTACACATTTCACTGTCTCTGAAACACCAGTAAGAAGTGAACTTGAAGGGCAATGAGGACACCGTGTCTTGCCCAAATGGCACTTTATTGTTTGCAAGGTGGGAATCAAACCTTTGACTGGAAATGTTCCAACTGGAAGATTACCAGTCCTAGATTGGGCTACAGCCACCCATAAATTACCAATGAAGGTTTAACTGAGTAAGTGCATTTAATAATATATAAAAATACATTAAAGATTCAGGTGCGTAATGGAAAAGTGGTTGTATAACATGCATTTTGTTGTTGTTTAGGTTGGACATCTGTAGAAAGGGGGGAAAAAACCCCAAAGACGAAATCGGAGTCATTCTTGCTGCATTACAGAAGCAACTTATGAATTCTATAGCTTGTCAATCACATAACGGTATTGGTTTCCTGATGGGGGTGAGGCTTCTTGATCCAGTTGTGAAGTATGAAGACATGTTTTCACAATTTATTTTCCGTCACCAGTAGGGTTGCCACATTGCAGAACAAAATGGACTCCAATCTCAGTTGAGCCAATCTAGGGACACAACCAGCGAATGCAAATTGATCAGCCAGTGGTGGCAAATCATAACTTCAAATAGAGCCTTAAGTCACAAGACTTAACTTGTGTCACACCAAAAAAAGGCACCGGTAATGAGGTAAAGTAGGGAGAGAGGGTGTGATTCCTCCTGCACATTGTGTTGATATTGACAGTTTTGTGAGAAGTGTCAGAAAAAAATAAATGTATTGCAGATATCTGTATCACCTGTATATACTGTATATCATAACCTAAATGAGGGCCTCAAGAAAGAGTTATGATTTATATAAACTCAGCTGTCAAAAAATACTTAAAACTTTTACTTAGCTAGAAGGACAACTGCATAGGCTTGCCTGCAGGGAGTTGAGTTTTAGCTCATAGGCTTCTGCTGTAAGGTTCTGGCTCCAGAGTGGAATTTTACCAGTGTATCCCTCTGTTAACCTGTGTACACGTTTGTAAAAAGAATAAGATAGTTAAGTTAAAGGAACAGACCGTAACATTTTTAAAAAATAGTGAATTCTTAATTATATACTACGTATCTTTGAAGTAGGCACATAAAGCTTTCCAAGCAGCACCAGGAACAGGAAATATCAAGATATGTCCAGTAAATCTGTTCAAAATCTGTACATAGAAAATCAAGATCATTTATCACAAATTGTTACCACAGCTTAAAATCGATTGCTTTAAACTTTAAATCCAAGTCAATTTTTATGGATAACAACAAAAAAAAAAAAATTAGTTTTTGATCACAAATGGTCAAACGTTTTGGCAAATTGTTGTCACCACTTGAAATTACTTTCTTTAAACTTTAAATAAATAGGGTCTAGATCTGATTATGGTCCTGGGTCTGGTTCTTGTTCTGCAGGTCCTTTATCTGGTTCTGGACCCAATTCAGGTTCAGGATTTGGATCTGGTCCTGGTCCAGGTTCCTGTTTTTGGTCCCAGTCCTGGTTCCTGGCTCTGACTAAAACAAATGTAACCTGACCCCCAGCAGCAAAGAGCTGATTGTCCCTTCTTCCTTAAACAAGTAGAAAGTTTACTGCTAGAACTGACTGATATACAAAAGAGAACATTCAAACATTGTGGGAGAAAAGAGGCCTTGCTGGTGATTTGACAGAATGTTGATGTTTCTACATGAATCTTTGTGGGAGATATGACTTTGGATAAACAGTAATAATCCGGTGTCATCATGAGAAATGTTTGGTTCTTCATTTTGAATGGGCTCCAGTGACACCGAGTTGTGACCACTCCTCGTTCTGCTGAGACAAACTGTATCTGTCTACTGTAGGCTACTTTAGGTACTGCAACTCTCATTTTTGTATGACACACTCAGCATTCAAACTCATGAAAGTGTCAGCGTGGCACTCAAATTCAAATATCTTGGCAGCAGGTCACAAGATTTTTATCTTCTCCAACTATCAGAAATTGATTTTACCACCCAGATTCCTCAACCATCAAGTTGTAAATCTAAATCCTGCAGATGAAGAAGTGATGCTACTCAGTGCTTAATCGTGACTCTTCTTTTGATCCAGGGGGAACTGTAAGCTAGTGTGCTGTGCTCGTTATGTAAATGACATGCTGCAGTTCTATGGTGACCATGTGTTTTCAACTATGCTGGACCAAGCTGAGCAAACACAAGGTGGTAACCATTTTATCAGCTAGTGTTGCCTTAGATTTAGTGTTTCCAGCTGCCAGTTTTACCAGGTGACCTAAAGGAACATAATTTTATACTTTCATTTGGTAAGTACATATCTGAATCTGTATCTGTCACCTTTTAATATTTTGCTCAATTAGTCTTTGACAAACTTGATGTTTTAAAATTTGCTTTTCAGAAACAAAGTTTTTTAAGTTCTTGAAAAATTGCAGTCCCTGCTTGTTAAACTGAACTCAAACTTTTGTCAAACGCAGCCACAACCCCACATTCACCTGTGAGAGATTTACATTTATTACATCATACGCTTCACTCAATAAATGTAAAGAGTTAGCTATACTAACCAAATATGTATTCTGAACTAGTTCCTGGTTATGTACAGAATGCACAGATGGGAGGGCTTGAAATGACTCATAACAGGGTCATAAAAATCTTAATATCTCCTGGTCTTACAGGAAAAGAAGACAGTCGTCATCAACAGCCTCTCAGGTGAGTACCTGAGCTCTCCTCGCCAGGTTTAGTCAGATTCTAGAGTGATTATTTTGTCATTTATAAATCAGTAATATTTTTGATATTGTGGCATTAAACCTCAACTAAAGCCTTAAAATAATTTTTTTCATATAATTTTTGTTTTAGATGTTTATGGTGCTACTTTATCTTGAGTAATGTTTTTACAAAATTATGTTTTTACTATTAATTGGCATAATTCATTTGTTTTAAATGTGCCACCTTTTATAAATGTGTCTGTCCATAGAATAATATTTGTGCTGTCTTTTTAAAGTTGCAGAAAAGTCTTTGAAATCCCTGAAACCATCACTCTGGGACAATGAATCTTCTTGTAGTGACTCTTTGCCTTCTTTCTGCAGCAGGTAAAAACACATGGCCTATTTTTAATGATACAATAACAGAATATGGTGCTAAAATAGAAGTATAAATATTTTAAATACTGAACTGTACAATACTGTGCTCAAAATATTAAGTATATTAAAAATGGCACACTCAAATTCTGATTCAAAGAAATGTTCAACTAAATCTTCAGATTCTGTTTTCAGATTCAGAACATATATAACATAGGTTAAAAATATTTAGATAAAACCTAGAAATTCTGGGCATTTGCATACTGACATGAGGAATAATGTTCAAATTGTAGACATTTTAGGTGATGTTCCTCTCATTGTTCGGCTGGAGGGGAAGTATATATTGTGCAATAAAACTATGAGATCATGCAAAAATAAATATTTGAATATAAAGCTGTAAAACATTTCTGAATATCATGGCAGCACTCGTTTAATGTTTAGATTAGTTGACTTCATTTAGGAATGTTTAGACATTTAGAAATCATCTTGGCTCCATCCATTTCAACGAGGTCTCTAAGAAACGTTTTTGTTTTTCAGATTAAGATGATCAATCTTTTAGTTTGACAGGAGAGGAACTGGTCCAGTTTGGACTGAATGTCAAATAAATTATTAACATTTATTGACCTGTTACTACTCTGTGTGGATGTGCAACTACAAAATGTTTAAGGAAACACGATGGTGGTATGGGGCTTAAATGTTCTCATGGTTTGTGACCAAAGGTGAAGGCTGACTGAGGTCATAAACTGAGATGTTGAAGTTGGGTTAAGACATTTTTATAAAGATTAGTCACAGTCACTAAAGATAAAAAAAAAAAATTCTGTCTACACAGTTAAGACAAACAATAGAATTTATTCTTAAATTAAAAACAAGTGAATTTATCATATTCAATTGCCACATTAATATTAAGCATAACTTAGCATTTATCATCATATTTTCTCTGTTTTTGTTCTGTTTTACTAGCTATTCTGTGTGGAGCACAAACCGCCGATGTCCCTACAGCTCCTGTCGAGTCCACAGTATCTCCAAATATCAATTCAACAGAGGGTGGAACAACAGGTGGCCCTACGACTGATGATACTGGTGTAACCTCTACAGATGTGACAGCTGTAACCTCTACAGATGTGACAGCTGTAACCTCTACAGATGTGACAGCTGTAACCTCTACAGATGTTACGAACTCATCTAAACCTACAGTAGATCAACCCCCTCCATCAGGAGGGCTTTCAGGTGGAGCCATAGCAGGCATCACTATAGGAACTATTGCTGGGGTTGCTGCATTGGGTGAGAACACAAGACAAACACAACCCTTACATAAGGACCCAATCATCAACATCACCTGTTAACCATTAACACGATTCTAGGTTAGACTACACAGAGAGGATGGAAGCTTTTGAACCCCCGAGCCTCAGAATAAAGGCTATTTTCTTATTTAAATCATGAACTGGGGGGTACTCGATCTACCAAGAACAAGTCAAGAAAAATTTAACAGTTTATTTCTTTACTTGTGGTAAGAAATTTGATCCCTGTAACCAAAACAACGAAGAAACGTTTTAGTTCTACATATCAAATTTAGGCATCTCGAATCTACTTTAATTTAAACCAGGAAGGTTGATATGTTTATCCAGGATCTGTTAGGAAACTTATGAATTTGTATACTATTATTTAAATACTTAAACACACTTCCAACTAAAAGGCCACTCACACACCCCACCATGGGTGAGGAATGGTTGGCAACAGTCTCCTCCAACATGGAGATTTACTACTCCAAAAAACCTGCCCAGAAAACCATAAGAATCTGAAATTAAATGATGCTGTTATGTTTGTCTGTGTGTGTGATTTTGTGTTTTTGTCTTGAGGAAGTTTAAATGCCGTAAAATATGTATGTATGCAGAGTGCACAGGCATTTGTTAACATTTCAAAACACTGCATCTATTTTTGCTTTCTATAAATGTAAAATAATGATTTAACTGTAAAAACTTTTTTTTTTTTTGCAAGGTGGTGGCATCTACGGTGTGCTGAAGTACACCAACAAGATCTAAGGTGCTCCCATCTCTCACCAAATGAAGACTTAAATGGTCAAACGTGTTAAACTGAAACATCTCTATCCCAGTCCTGAACCTGCTTAATGGACACAGAGAAGCTNGCTGCTGACTAGAAGAAGAATCTGTCTTAAGTGTTTGCGTCATTACGCAATTACTGGGAAATGTGCGGTCTCCGGAGGCGTTCTAAAGTGTGGCTTTAGCCGCTGAACAGAATTAGGTGATGTCGATGGAAAAAACTTGATCTGCCAAGGCTGATCAACACCTTTAACAGCTGATCACCTGATCTGCAGCCCACAGATACTCTGCAGAATCAGGTCTCCCCCTCCCCTCACACTGTGCTCAGCGGCGAAAGTGTATATAAATGCATCTGCCGAACATTTACTCCATCAGAGTGATGTAAACTTTGCATCCTGCAATGAAAAATACAGAACGGAAGATGCTTGTTAAAATAGGTCAACACAGTGGGTTTAAAGGTGGTTGGTGGAGTGATTGAGTTTTCATGGCTCATTGCAGAAATCACCACACTCAGAGCATCTACAGTCAGACGCAGCTACACTCACCAGTCTGTATGAGCCTGACCGTCAGAAAGCTGAACAAATAACCTGTAAAATATTTTAAGTCCTCCAGATGAGCAGCCACTGGTTTCTGCCCTCTAGGACCCAATATGGCTAATAAATCAATCAATCTAATAATAATAATAATAATGTCACAACTTAGGGCTCAGGGGAAGAGAGGTTGTCTACAGATCAATGGGTCAGAGTTAATCCCAGGCCCAGGTAATGTGCTGAATAGTGATGAGCTGAATACCCGTTTCAGATGAGTATCCGGTATGGACAAAGCATATTTGCCGAATACGAGCATCATCCGAGTGAAACACGTGAATATCTGTGCTTGTGCTGAAGGAAAATCCTGATTGGGTAACTGTCTTTTCTTAACGCTCTCTGATTACCCAGCAGTCACAGAGCACCCGCCCCTCCCTACACACATCTCTGCAGCAGAGATCATCAGGTGTGCTGTGGGAAAATATTCAGTTTCACCTAACTGGTCTAAAAACACTTTTTGAAAATGATTTAATTTTATCTGTAAATAACATGCCATTGTCCCACGTGGGTGCCAGGAATCATGGAGTCTGACTGCGCAGCAAATCCAGGATCTGGCTGGACCGGGTCTGGGGAGACGCGCGGTGCCCTGAGCTACCACAGCCCACGACAAGCTCGGCTGGCACGCCTCTTCGTCCTGAACTGGACATAACTAGTGGTTCAGAGTTAGTCCAGCAAGGAGGAGGAGGAGGAGGAATGTTATAAATATTATTTGCAGATAATAATTTAGTTTTTTTAAAATGTTTTTTAGACCAATAGGTGAAATTTAATAATTTCCCGCGGCACAGCTGAAGATCTCTCACGGCACACTAGTGTGCTGTGGAACAGTGGTTGAAAAACACTGGACTAAAACATGATGGCAGAGCCCTGCATGCTGTAAGTGGATAATGACATAAACATTAGAGAAATAAAGTCATTTTAAGGCAGATTTGATCCATTACTGATAAACTGGATGGTACAATCACTTTTTGACAGGTGTAAAAATCAGTTTGAAGTTATTTGATGTGGTAACATCCCCCATGGTGTGCCTTGTGATTTTTGTTATGATAAAGTGTATCTTGGCTAAAAAAATGTTGAAAAACCCAGCCTTTAATATTGTGATCAAAAACATTTAATCTATATTCTGAGGCTGCTCTGTAAATAGTTTTCAGATAAACAATACTTAATAGCAACTTCTGATCAATCAATATCAATTTCATACTTAAAAAATGTACAGGTGTAAGCCACACCCACTTCTGGTCAAATCACACCCACTTCCTGATTATGCCCCGCCCGCTTCATGTTTAAGCCCCGCCCATTCTGAGTACAGATACAGATAATTTAGATGGTTGAACAGATACAGATAATCCTGTACTCGCTCATCCCTAGTGCTGAAGTTCAATTGAGCCACCAACTGCTTCCTGTGCACCATGAAACTTCTGCTCCTCAGGGACGGGTCAGATATAGACCCCTTGAATGTTATTGTTTACATCTGGGTACTTGCGTCCAAGCCCAGAAAGTCCAGCTCCAGCAGTTAGCCAGCGCTGTATCTCTGCGATTTAAGCTAACGAAATAAAACCTAGATCATCTAACACATCTCTGTGGAGATGATCAAAATAATATCCATCTCAAAGCTAATGGTGTTTAGCACAAAGCTTCCAGATAATTACTAATAATTGACAAGTTTTGTATAGCACTTTTAACAATTCCAAGATGCTTTACAGATAAAGAAAACGAAGCAGGAAACATAACAAATAGGACAAGTAAAACGAATTAATGGGGGTGAAATAGGTGAGTATTTTGAACTTTTTCTGATTTCTGAAGTGAGCCTGAGGCATGGATGTGTGGGGACAGAGTTCCATAGGATGGGAACGACTACAGAAAAAGTTCTGCCGACTCCTGATGCTTTTAAACGGTTGTCTGAGACAGCGGGAGGGGTGATGGTGATTTAGGAGAGCATAGAGGTAAGGAGGGGCGACATTATTGAGAGCTTTGTAGATGATGAGTAGATCTAGATTCCATTATGGAAACAAGGCCGCCATAACCCATAAGAGAAAGATTGCCTGGAAATGTTTGTGAGTCTACTCTTGGCTGAGAAACTTAGAAAAAGCTGTCAAAACTAGGCTCTATGAAATCTGTTAGATTTTTTTCCAAAATTACATTTTATTTTTTCTGATTTCCACACTTTTGTTCTAACCACATTTATTAATCTAAAGAGTGATTATAAAGTTATGTAGCGCCGGCAAAGGCGTTACTATCTCTGAATTCTGACCTCTGGATCATCAATACATAACTCATCTTTTTTCCCAATAACTTGGATTAAAATGACTCTTTTATTATGTTGTAACCTGAATCAACATTCCTTCCAGGACCGGTCGTGTCGGAAGACTCAGAAGACTTCCTTTAATTAATAATTAAACTTAAGGACTCTTTGATGTCTCATTCTAAAAAGACACTACCTTTAATCCACTGTCCAGAAATGTCTTAATATGATTAATTCATTTTCTTCCAGTATTAATGAATGTTGATGTTGCATCAGTATTATTTCATGTTTCTACTTTTGCTAAAAGGTTAAAGCATATTAATAATCCATCTAGGTTAGTCCTGGGCTTCCTTAATGACGAGAACCACGTGACTTGGTAACTACTTCCCATTGGGCCACGCGTCCAAAGTTCGCTCTGTCCGGCTTCCTGTCTGGAAGCTAAAGAGTTCTCGTTTCAACCTTCAACGAGAGAACACGGCCTCCATTTTCTCCGCTACACGGTAGGCTTGGATGCCGACCTAGCTCGTGGGTAACCAGCCCCACCGGTCGAGGACATTTCTCCGGCTAAGAAGCTAGACACCATCCGTCTGCTTCTATTCACCTGCCATGGGGAAAACTCCCGTTGCCTCCGCTACCAGACGAGCATGGAGCCGCAGACCGACTCATCAGACATCTCCGTTCCTGCGGTAACTTTACGTGACCGGGGAGCAGACCGGGTTTCGTCAGGTTCTCACAGCCTCCCGACGAAGCCTCAAATCCACGCCGAGGTGGTCCCGGAGCGGTCTCAGCGAGGTACCAACTCCGATCTGGTAAACTGAGGCTCTTGATAAATAACACTCCTTTCAAGTTAGGCTCAGTTCCCCTCCTAACTAGCTCCGACTCCCTAGAGATATTAATATCTCACGGGCTCTCGTCATTAACTCTCATCTTAATAACATCAGAGAATCTCTTAAGATGCACCATCTACCTCATATCTGTCTGTTCGTTCAATCTGTTTCTTTAATAAAATAACTGTGGTCTAAGTCTGCTTCTGGGTTATAACTTCCAAATATAACGTACGTAGGTCTTCCCTTTGAATCACAAGAACCTAAAGTATCCTGCATAATAATTAGGTTAGTGAAGGTAGCTAACCGTGATTAGCATTAAAACCGACAGAAACTAAGCTAATAACCTTGCAGAAGTGTGTCCGTATTATAACAATAAAATCAGGTTATATTACGCTACAGCATCCATACTCCACTGGCAACGTTAAATATTTTAACTGTCTCCCCAAAAATGTATATGTTTATAAGAATTAAAAAGATTATTAAACATAGCTTTATTCTAAGTAATATGTTAAAATATCTTAGACTTGCTGTTCATCACAAGATAAAGAACTAAAAATAAACTTTCCATAAAGTGAGGGATTGTTCACATCATGTGATAAGATTATTTATTAACCCACAGAGTTTGGATCCAACATTCAGCCCAGTGAACAATGAAAGTCACAGTTATTTAACCTGAAACACCATTTTATGGCCAAAACGGACTTCAATAAACATGCAGTGAATAGTTCATTATTGATTAAAAAATAACCACTTAGTAAAACATATCATATTTGCACTGATTCAAATTCCGATGACGTATCACAACACAAAATCACACCCGGGTGGGAGGGTTGGATGTGACCAACAGGTGTCAGCACAAGGTCATACAGGCTGAGCGTATAAAAGTATTAAAAGGAAATGAAGAGTCATTTTTGACACCCTCTCAGGTGAGTTATTTAGCTCTATCCAAATGAGTTTTGAGATATCTTGACATAATGTGATACTTTTTGTGGTTTTGTTTATTTTTGTTAAATTTATTTTTGTTAAATTTAATGTTACCTCGAAGAAATTAATTTATATAATTCTTTAAATATGTAGATTTAGCTTCCTATTTCTGCTTCTTCCTGACGGGCTAGTCTACAGAGCAAATTTGAGCTTTTCTGAATAGAGTAAAACAATATTTGACTGACATTTGCTACATTATAGAACCTCTAAATAATGTCTATTTTTTCATAAATTAACATATTTTAAAAATATTTTTGCTGATGTGTTTCCAGCAGCAAAAAGGAGCAGCTCTGAACCTGGATGTCCCTGTTCTGGTGGTTCTGATCCTCTACAACAATGAAAATAAACCTTGCAGTAGCTCTTTGCCTGCTTTGCACAGGTAACAATCATTTCAGTCTTGATCAATTCAATCACTTTTTTCACCACCTTTCACTTTAGACCTTTAAATCCCAACAGACAAACTCATTATAATAAGGAATCAATGTAAAAACCTACTGTAAAGAATGTCTGAGTTAAGATTTTAAACATTTCTCAAACTTTCCACCACACCCACATTAAATAGCAGCTGTAGTACATTGTTCACCATTAATGCAACAATGGTAAAGATTATCATTTTTACAGTTTGACTTGGACTAATGAGAAGACCAACAAATATGATTATGGGAGAACATATTTCATAAACATGTCCAGATTTTCTGAGCGAGCTAGTTATTTCAAAAGTCACCATAAAGTCTTTTTTTTTTAAACCAAAAATGTAAGGTTAGTGGAGATATGTTGGAAATGATGTCATACGAGTAAAAACATCAACTTTTCTTATTGCTTGAAGATGTTTTACCTCTCATCCAAAAGGCTTCTTCAGTTGTGATCATGGGTAGTTTTGATCATATGATTGTGTCACAAGTTGGCATCATTAAGCAGAATTCATCAAGTAATAAAGGCCTAAACGACTAGGCTGATGAAAGGGTGTGTGAGCAACTCATGTGACTTTAAACTAATTAGTGTGATTGCTCTATATATTTGGAAATGTTGACATTTTTTAAGGTCAGACAGTTATTGCCTGGCATTTTAACCCTTTAACTTCCACACCAGGAAAACATTTTTTTTAATGCCAATTGTTTTATTCAAACATCTTCCTAAATTTTAAATATTAGTTTAGCTTTTTTTTTTTTAACAAGAAGTTTTCAAAACCCTATATAGCAGTTCAAGAGAATCAAATGGTTAAAAGTAATTTTAAAATTCTGTTTTTTATTTGTTATACAAAGTTTAAAAATTATGTATTTTACCTAAAGTAAAGGGTGTAGACTTGATAAATAAGTGGATACTGTTGATCACCTTCAACTGTATAATTCAAACTACTTTTATGACCACCTAAATGTTTTATGTTCTCAAAATAATTTTCATGAATCTGTTTCAGCATCAACTAAACCAACCACAGCATCAACCACTCAACCAATCACAGCATCAACCACTCAACCAAACGCAACCACAACCACCGCATCAAGCACTCAACCAAACGCAACCACAACTACTCAACCAAACGCAACCACAGCATCAACCACTCAACCAACCACTGCATCAACTACTCAACCAAACCCAACCACTGCATCAACTACTCAACCAAACGCAACCACTGCATCAACTACTCAACCAAACGCAACCACAACTACTCAACCAAACGCAACCACAACTACTCAACCAAACGCAACCACAACTACTCAACCAAACGCAACCACAGCATCAACCACTCAACCAACCACAACCACAGCATCAACCACTCAACCAAACGCAACCACAGCATCAACCACTCAACCAAACGCAACCACAGCATCAACCACTCAACCAAACGCAACCACTCAACCAACCACAGCATCAACCACTCAACCAACCACAGCATCAACCACTCAACCAACCACAGCATCAACCACTCAACCAACCACAGCATCAACCACTCAACCAACCACAGCATCAACCACTCAACCAACCACTGCATCAACCACTCAACCAACCACAACATCAACTACTCAACCAAACGCAACCACAACTACTCAACCAAACGCAACCACAACTACTCAACCAAACGCAACCACAACTACTCAACCAAACGCAACCACAACTACTCAACCAAACGCAACCACAACTACTCAACCAAACGCAACCACAGCATCAACTACTCATCTAACCACAACTACTCAACCAACCACAACTAAACCCAGTCCAGGACTTTCATCTGGAGAGATAGCAGGCATCACTATAGGAACCATCGCTGGTGTGGGTTTCCTGGGTGAGTATGACACATCATCACAGTTGTAATGTTATAAACCTGGGGTTTATTATACATCTTCCGTAAGGTCACTAGCTGAGTTTTGTCAGTCTGACACAGAGGATTTCTCTGAAGCTTTCACTCACTAGTATCTGTTCGGGAATATTTCTCTAGGTTATTTAATTACAGGGAGTTAGTACCTTTTTATATTGACGGATAGAAGTCTGAGTCATAGAAATGAGACTTTATACGTTTATTTATGAAAAGACGGACGACAGTACAACAGATAAGCAGTTAGCATGAGGTAGCAGGTTGAACTTTTAACACAATGGTATTTGTGTTCTGAATTGAATCTTAAAAATAAAGTTTTAACGATCTGAGTTGCATGATATTATATGACTAGGGGATTTAACTTAATTTAGAGTAACTTTGGTTTAGAGAGGAGGAGTTACTTTGGTGTAGCCAGCTATGTGTGAGTTAGCTTTATCAAGTAGGCCTGTCAGCTTTACCAGATTGTGGGACTCACTGAGGCCGCTCCGTGGATCACCTCGGCGTGGATGGACAATCGTTTCAGGGTGGTAGTCCCCAACGACCGTCTGGCTCCTCCAGGGGCAGGTTGAGCTAACAGAGTTGCTTCACCTTTTCCCATGTTGGTGAGGAAGCGGACAGGCGTGTCGGACCTCACGGTAAAAAGTGGGTCATCAGTCCTACGGGCTTGACCCGAAGAGGAGTACTGATAACTGAGAAAAAGCTTTGCTGTGTAGTGAAGAAAACAGCTGAGCTTGGCTTGTCTGATCCATGGCTGAATCAGAACTCAGCACTTCCGGGAGCGGAAGCGCTAAGAGGACTGAACTAGTGGAACGTGGTCCAATGAATGAGCTTAGCAAAGTCACGTGACTCAGATCACTAAGACTATTGGTTACTTGAATAAGTAAATGAGTAATAAAGTTGAATTAACCTTTTAGCATAGTATGTATGTGAAATAATACTGAAGCTGGATCAAACATTCAAAATACTGTGGAAGACAATGCATTAATCATATTAAAAGACATTTCTAAACAGTTTAATTAAAGTAGTGTCCTTTAGAAGGAGACGTCTGGCAGTCTTTGAGTTTATTAACTAAAAGAGAGTCCAGTGGAGTCTTCTGACACGGCCGAATCCTTGGAAGAATGTTGATTCAGGTTAAAACATAATAAAAAGTCATTATTAATCCAAGTTATTGGGAAAAAGACAGATTATTATTTGTGATGGTCAACAAGGTCAAAGTTCAGAGGTTATAGCATATTTGATGGTGCTACACAGTCTTTATACAAAACCTTCGTTTCCATTACGTGTATCAGTTTTATAAATGGTAAATGGCCTGTCTTTCTACACTTCCCAAAGCGCTGTACAACACAACAGTCATTCACCCACTCACATTCACACCCTGATGGCAGTTAGCTTCACCTTAGCCACAGCTGTCCTGGGGCAGACTGTCAGAGGCTGGAGTCACCACACACAATCTGGCACTTATGGGCCCTCCTCACCGCCATCAGCAGGCAAGATGGGTGAAGTGTCTTGCCCAAGGACACAACGACAATGTAACCCAGCTGGTGCTGAAATCAAACTGGTGACCCTCTGGTTGCCAGACTGGCCACTCTACCAACTGTGCTACATGCCACCCCATAGTTATCCCTTATGAATATCATCATTGCACTCTTTGCTCATTATTGACCCTATGGTTCTAAATATGGTCATTTCAAACCTTCAGACCTTCCTAATCCAAATCATGAGCTAGGATCATTTCAGGATCAATGGGAGACAAAGTAACAGGTTCAGATCTATGAAAGCCATTTTCATTTGGTAAGACACACATGGTTAACTTTATATATATATATATATATATACATATATATACACACACACACACACACACACACAAATAAACAAATAAGGAAATTTACATTCTTTCATTCAATAAAGCTCTTTATTTGCTTCAGACTTCTGAATAATCAGAATGTTTACTCTTGATTTCAGGTGGTGGCATCTATGGGCTGCTGAAGTACACCAAAAAGATTTGAATCTCAAATCACCATGAAACTGGAGAACCATTTCCTCTCCCAATGACAGACCTGTTACACTATAAAACATGTGTCCTTAAACTGATCACATGGGTCAAGAAGAGGATTAAAAGCACATTGATTATTTGACTAAACCAACAGATAAATTAGAAAACAGGATTTGTCGTCACATCAACTCTTTAAAAGTGTATACACTCCATCATCAGTTTCACCAGTAACAGTCACTCTCTCATGAACATTATATAAATAGACCATACTCAAAAACTGTAAAATAATACTAAATATCATGGCCCAAATTTCAGAAGGAGTAGAGAGAAACTGTGGCATTTTGCTAAAAGAAGACACTTAAATCTCTGAAGCAATTTGTGCTTCCATATCTGAAGATATTCTCACAGCTGTACAAACAGCAATAATAAAACAATTCCCTTCGTCATTATTACAGTTTGTTTGCAGAACCAACAAATTATTTGCACATAGTCAGGTTGTGCCAGAACTACTACGACAGACATGAGTTAAGTTTGCTACTCAGGATAATCATAATATCAACAGGGATCATTATGCATTTATTTTGGTTTAGAATTTGGAATAAAAACATTAAGTATTTACATAAAAGCTTGTACTGAGACATTTTACTCACTGATAGGTTGGAAACTGCCTTTAATTGCCCCTGAGGTGGAGTCAAAAAGAACTAAAACTTAATCATGAATATTAACCGTTAATCATGGCTGCAAGTAAGTAAATAAATGTAGGATGCTGACAGGGAGAGCTAAAACAACAAGATTTAATAAGGAATGACTAAAACCAATGTTGGGAGGGTGATTACTGAAATGAAAGGCAGCTGGCTAATTTAGATAAAGAACAGGTGAGTTTAGAGTAGAGCAACAAGTGGGACCAGAGAAAAACTGATCAGATTTCAAGACAAACGGCACACAAACTGCATAAAACATAATTTCTCCTTTTGTCAATCTCTTTTATACCTATGGTAACGTCAATACGGCAACAACAGTCTGATGTTTCAATGAGTTGTTTTTAAATTCTAATGCACAGGACCTCTGTGTTGCTTTCTTTGTTGTAAATATAGCACCAGGTTTAAGTTCTTGTTCTGTGATATTGGTGGTGTTTAATCAATAAATAAAATCGTTAATACAATGAAGTCACTTTTGCTGTAATTGAGCTTTTGAATCCCATTTTTCATCAAATACTTGTTCGGTGCATAAAAAATAAACTTCATTTCTGTCAAGCAGGTTGTACTTTAAACTACCATCTAATGAACTCTCTCTGGGGACATCTTTAGTTCATCTGATAAGCATCATTAGGTTGCAATGAAAGATTTTATGTAAAAGTTATAAAAAGGAAACAAAACAATCATGAAAAACTTTTTAATGCATGCTTTGTTCCAGTTTTGGTCCTAAATTTATTATGTTTTACATTTTTTAAGTGCCAAAGTTGCCTTGGAGAGTGAAAAAACAAAACAGTGCCAAGACATTCAGCAGATTGAGTTAATATTTCATATATTACAAATCATTTTGGTAAATGACTTATTGTAATAATTAGTCTGCTGGAGACAGAAGTGCCACACACATACAGTACATTGCGAAAGCTGACATCAATAAAAGGAACAATATGTTGCACAGGAGGTAAGATTAACCCTTTATTTCCTATAATCATCACTGTGTGTATTTTCAATAATTTTTTTAAATGCAAAAACATAATGTAATCAACACAGGACTGTCACAGTACAAGAAGGGACCATCTTTAAAAACAAACCAAATTTCCAGGAGCTGAAAGGTATGTTTGCATGTGGACTATGGGCAACAATTCATAGAAAGATCTGCATTCATCAAGATATCTGTATTTGTTCATACAAGGCCTAAAACACAGGCACGTTTGTCTCGTCAAACACGTTGGTTGTAGTTGGTATAAAAACAAAAAATCCATTTGCTTTAAATCACGGGTGCCCTAAAATTTGATTATTTAAATTAAAAGGTGCAAAAGTTGTGTTGTTGCAAAATTCTAGAAAGCCCTTACCTGCTCAATCAAACATTGCAGTGTACCTGCATCAATTGATTACAAAAATATCTATGCCTTTTTATGTATCACCTTAAAATAAAAGCTCATTTTGGTGCTGTTTGCTGAACTGAGCTGACCACGGACCCAGAAATTGGACTTTATCCCTCATGAGACCGTCATCATTTTATGATACGGTCATTAGGTATGGAAGTGTCAACACCAGAAGAGTTTGGCAGCAATGCAGGGAACATGCAGGCAGATTAGTGCTGACACCCTGAGCTGTGTGACCAGTCCATATGGTGAGAGAGGAGCGACTGTGTATGTGTGTGTGAGTGTGTCTGTGTGTTTATTTAAACACACTCCAATATACCGGTAGTTCTGGATGCAGATATTTAGATCTCTGATGTGATTTTCTGCAGCTTTGACCAAAATAACATGAAAAGCAATAATATTTTAAAGCCAAAATTAAAGATGAGTCCAAGTTAATGCAACGTTACAGCAAATGTCAAATCATGTCATATTTTAGATAAAAATATTAAACATATGTTTGCAGCTTCCCATGTACTTATAAGAGTCCATGTCTTATTGAGACAGTGGACTCTTATAAGTACCTGGTTGTTTAACTGAACAGTAAACTGGATTGGAGTCACAATAGTAATGCTTTTCACAGGAAGGGTCAGAGCAGACTCTGCTGAGGAGATTCAGGTCTTTTGGAGTGCAGAGGGTGCTCCTGAAGACCTTCAATGACTCTGTGGTGGCATCAGCCATGTTCTATGGTGTAGTCAGTTGAAGCAGTGGCTTATCTACAGCTGAGAGGAGAAGCAGTTAGATAAGCTGACCAGGAAGGCTAGCTCTGTCTTAGGATGCCCCCTAGAGACAGTGCAGATAGTGGGAGAAGAATTCTGACAAAAATAACATCAGTGTTAGACAACATCTCCCATCCCATACATGATGCTGATGGAGAACTGGAGAGCTCCTTTAGTGACAGGCTGCTGCATCTAGATGCAGGAAGGAGCGTTATCGTAGGTCCTTCCTCCCAGCAGCCATTATACTGTCTAACCATCACTGCTCCCAACAGACTGCTTAAGTGTGTAAATTCCTGCCATATTTGCACAGTTTTTATGCACAAAAATATTGCACAGCCCTCATAATAAGAACCCTATTCAGCTTGATAGTTCTGTGATTTTATCTGAACTTGACTAAAGTGTTTACATCCTGCTATATTTGCACAGTTTTTTATGCACAACCAGTTTTTTTATGCACATCCCTCATAACAGTAACCGTATTCAGTTTGATAGTTCTGCGACATTATCTGGTAATGACTTTTGATGATTGTACATTTTTTTACTAGAATCTATGCTAGTATTATTACATATTTTTTTGTGCCATGACTTTTTTGCTTTTAGCTTTCTATTGTACATATATCTTTTGTTCTTGTGTGAATTTGTTTTTTTCTATTTGCCTGTAATTTGCTGCTGGTGCACCAGAATTTCCCCACTGAGGGGCAATAAAGAGCTTTTCTATTCTATTTTAGTACAAGCATTAAATAAATATGGCTGTCTGAAACTCATCTTTTTGTTTTGAAACAAAATGATTTGGTTAAATCCATTTAAAAAAAATCTACATTTTTCCAACATGTGGCAAATTGCTT
Organism: Callopanchax toddi; assembly: GCA_006937965.1. Classification (NCBI taxonomy): domain Eukaryota; kingdom Metazoa; phylum Chordata; class Actinopteri; order Cyprinodontiformes; family Nothobranchiidae; genus Callopanchax; species Callopanchax toddi. Next base: position 1,778,449 of record SSNR01000100.1, on the reverse strand, counting down.
CATTCACTCCTGGTGTGTTGGAGCAGAAACATCTAAAACATGCAGGACAGACACTGCTATCATGTTCTGGTAAAAGCACAGTTAGAGTTACAGAGACAGCAACATTTGCCCAAGTCTGATAAATTTATCTTTACTGCTCAGAAATTAGCCTCGTCACACACAGATCATCTGCCCAAGACTCCAAGAAACCTAATCTCTCACACACACACACACACACACACACACACACACACACACGTAAAGAAAACCCTTGACATAGCCACATAAACTCCTTCACTTGAGGTAGGAGGAAAATGGTGAACCATTTTAAACATTTCCTTTCCCAATTAAAGACCTGTTACATTATAAAACCTGCCTCCTAAATGGGTGAAGAGAATTAAACTGTAAATCTGAGGACAGTTTAGTTAACAGGATTCATTTTCACTTTGTTAGTTTCTGGAGAGATTGGAGTCTGATTGAGTGGACAGGTGGCTTTTATACAGGTAATCAGTTCAAACAGGTGCAATTAACACAGGTAAAGAGTGGAGGTCAGGAGGGCTTCCTAAAGACAGGTTTTGTGCTGGTTGGTGAATACATGGCATGCAATAAAATGCTAATTCATTAATTAAAAAACATACAACGTGATTTTCTGGATTTTTATTTTAGATTCTTACAGTTGAGGTGAACCCATGATAAAAATGACCTCATCGAGCTTTGTAACTGGAAAAATCTGCAGTGTATCAAATTTTCTTATTATTTTCACAGCAAAAACCAAGTGTGAAAACAAGCACAAGACACAGTGTAAGTTAGTGATGAATTTTAATGATTCATAGACTGATGTGAAGTCAGTAGCATTGTTGGAATGCTGCTGCTCACACATGAAACCATTACATTCACTCTATGGGCCATAAATACTGTACAAAAATATTTATATGACTCAAAACATCCTTTCATCGTGTTTGTTAAATTATATTAACGCCCTATCAATAGAATAAATTAAATAGAATAAATTACTTATTGGTAGTGATGTGTGAGGAGATTCCTCACCTTAATATCTTTAAGGCTATTTATAAATATTTTAAAAGAAATCTATTCAAGTCACAAGAGAAGATATTAATTCAGTTCCAAAATGGCTGTAAAAGTGTTGTTTTTTGGGTACACTGCAACAAAAAGCTAAGTTTTGACCCACAGCAGTTCCAGAGGAAGACTTTTCCAAAATTCTTTTTTCCAAAAATGGAAGCAAAATTGTTTTAACTTTACCCAAATAATGAGCAAACGTGCTAAATGCTTTGCTGCTTTTTATTTAGTTAAAGATGATAGTCGAGCTGCCTTTGATTCACCCACATGTCCTTGTGTTCCTCATTCACAGTCTGTAATAGCAGGACACTCTCCACTAGAGAGAGCTCTCTCCCTGAAGGCATTTTCAGAGTCTGTTCATGTTGCTTCACTGTGGATTTCACAGACGACACGTCTGATATTTGCCGTGTGAGGAGGTGGTCAGCTCGTAGAAAAGGACGTAGGCGTTGCTTGTGCGGACCTGGCTGGAGGACATCGGGCTCACCCTGACAACAACACACGGATCTCATTAAGAAAGCCTTAAAGACAACTGGGTTATCTGCATATAAACATGCAAATACACAGAATTTACTGATAATCTGAAGTACTAATAAGATGATGCACAGGTTTACAGCAGGGCTTCATTTGACAGCAGGTGCATTTTAAGCTGCACAGCTTTCTGCCAATCTGATAAAACGATACGTTAAAGAAACTCGATGACGTGAGATCTGATACCTGGAGTCATTGTAGCTGTACCACTCCCCCAGGGCCGGGTTCCTGCAGCAGGCTGTGTAATGGCCTCCCAGGGTGTTTCCAGTGTGGTTGGATACAGCATACAGGTTATACACAGGATGCTCTGCAGGAAGAGGCGGCACAATGGTCATAATACGCTCATCAACTGGAACTCCGCATCACACCTGCAGATACTCACCGCTGCTCACTGCTGAAAACTCTCGCATGTCCAGATCTTTGAGAGGAAAGTTGACATAAGTGGAAAGTTTGCTCGCTCGGATGTTAGAGTCTGAGAAGCGTTTCAGGTCTGAGGGGAGAGACGAGTTAAGGAACAGAAAACAAATCAAAAATACATTTTTTATACCAGCGATCATATCTAAACCTGAATTTTAAAGGTCTTTTATTTTTTAGGTACTTTGATGTGTGCTTCTAACTTTATAAATAACTACCATCTTGCCCATAGTAGATAGCTTCCTGCATCACATAGAATTCTGTGGTTAAGCATAAATATCACTGAAAGCCAATTATAGTGCCTCCAGAGGTATATATACCAACATGAAACTATACTGGGGAGTAAAGTCATTTAATTACAACTTTACATAGAAACACACTTCAAAATGGCCAAAAACTACATTTAAACAGGCCATACTTTGTTTTCTGTGGTTTTATTTTGTTTTAAATGATAAACGCAGCTTTTTTCCTCCCACAGAAAACTATAAATGACTGAAACACCTGGTTTGAAGCACTAATATTATATACTCTACTTGACACCAATACCATAAATCACATTTTCATAATAAAGGCCTTGTGATTTGTTTTGCACATTTTGAACAAAGACTAAAATGATCAATCAACTGATCGATCAGAACAAACTAGTGTTTTATTTGCTTTTTAGATGCATAAAATCAACTACGCCGAAATGATACATGCTAAGAAAGACAAAGTGTCTATAAAACAAAAATATCATTAGGAAAAAAGATTTCTAATTTGAATTGTTTTCTTCAGATAATTACAAGATTAATTGAATTTTCCTCAGTTTTATTAAAGTCTGGGGCACATTTGAAGTATGGAAGAATACAACTGCAGAGGGATCAGATGTAAGCTAAGAGTTTACTATTAAGATCATTACATTTATTCATCACACTGCAGAAGAGAGAAAAAAGGATACGGAGTACAAGGATCTGAGGGAACCTCTGGATGCTGAACCTCTTGGTGCATTTCCTTTTGGTTTTGCATCTGTTGCATGTCTGAAAAAGAGACAAAAACAATGCAGGCAGTGAGACTTTATCCGTTTCTGCTTTATTCTGTTCTTCATAAATTCTGTGTTGATGTAAGCGTGAAGCCTCTTACTGGTCTCTCTTCTCCATCCAACACATCTTCTCTTGTAAAGAGTTTTAAGCAGTCTTTAAGGGTCACTTCGCCTGAGATTTTCTATTGAACAAAAAAATAAAACCCATTCAGGGAAAACAACTTCAATAATTATTTTTAAATTATTATCCTGAAACCTTCTGATGTCACTCAAACACAATCAGGCACAGTAACTTCTCAAAAGCTCAAACTAACCAGTAGAGATGTGGTTAAAATATCAATTTAAAAACAATGTATTAAAAAAAATGTGGGTTTGGATGAGAAAGTGTATCTGTGTGTGTTCTGACCTGTGCGATAGGTATCGAGAGATCCCAGAATGGATCAAACACGGTGGAGCAGAAGCCACAAACGGTGCAGGTCAGAGAGCTTTTCAACTGTCCCACAAAGAGGTCTGAGGGCAGGACAGAATAAAACGAATGAATAAAGTGAATTTAAAGGCAAATTCAAGATATTTCAGCTGTACTGGTAAAAAGTCACTAACCTACAACTTTGCTGTCCTGTCTCTCCAAGTACATACTCCACATTTGTTGGGCTTTTTTGTCATCCCTGCAACAGAAAGCAGCTCAGTTAAAACCGCTAAATGTTTAAAAGTCTGTAGACATGACATTTGTCCTCTTTTCTCTAATTGTTTCTTCTTTGCGGCTCAGTCCGGTGTGCAGCAGAGCCTTATTAGCAGTGACGCACGTTGGAGACCTCGCAGGTTATAAGTTACTTATTAGACATGGATGTGAGCTAATGTGCCGACTTACGAGAGGTGATCAAAGTCCTCGACGGACACCTTTGGCTTGATTGTCACTCTGTTCACCTCGTTGTGAAGGCCTTCCAATAGGATGCGCAAGAATTCCTGGGCATCATGTTGACTGCAGAGGAAGGCATTTTTTGAATGCAATTGCTAGTTTTTACTTATCATATAACAAATGCATTAAACAAGTTTAAAAGTAGATGTTTTTTTTATATAAAAGAGAAGAAGCTTACTTGCAGCCTGCAAATTTTGGAGCAAATCTCTGAATCTGAGTTTTGAAATCTGAAGGACTGATTGCATCGTTGTTCATGGACGTCCACAGACCCTGAATCAGTTTAGCAAACTCTGAAGAGTAAAAATAGACAGAAAGACCATCATAAAATGACAATCTGTCACAAGAACAGTGCTGCAGGTTTTAGTTTAATACATGGAAATCTCACCTCATCAGAAAGGTATTGCTAAATAATGAGCATCTTTCTTGACTTTATTATATGGAATAAATTGTTCAACATCCATTTGATTGAGCACAAAAACTAAAACCTTACAAAGATGAAAATTCACTCAGACTTTTGTCTAAAAAACTTTTTTGTTTCAGGGCATTTTAACATAGAAAACTTTAAATTCAGATTTTAAATGCCCACATTTCCTTGATTTAATGTATTTAGTCTGGACCTCTGCAGAGTTTTATTAGATCTCACGATCCTTCTCATTTATTGGAGCTGGCTCAGATGATGATCAAACTTTTACACACAAAAAGTAGGTCACATGAAGACTGAACAAACTCAACACAGAACCAGGAAACAGTAACAAGTGTGCACTGAGATTTGAATATTAAATCACAAACTTATGACTTAAAGACTAAATAGGGTCCACAAACTTTGTTAAATGGTTGGAAAATAATTTTTGCAAACTACCGAGAGTGATTTTCTTGCAGGAATTCAAGGAAGTGTCAGGAGAGCTGACTGCGCCCGCATGGATTTGGTTAAGTCAACAAATAACGATGAGGGAGTGTAAACTGACATTATCTGACCCATATAGTGGTTCATGCCTGACAAAGCACTTTGTGGGTCCTTAATGTTCAGCATCAGGTTGCAGAGCTGCAGGTCAGAGACTCGTCCTACCTTCCATGAGCGCTGAGCTGGTCGTGCAGCTGCTGCTGAGGTCCAAGCGATGGAAGTTTCTGAGACAGTAATCCCTCAGCTCTGTCGTGTTGCTCAGACATTGTAGGATGGAGTTCATGAAACACTGGAAATTATGCAAGAACAAATGCATGAGGATTATGGGTTATTCAGGCTAAAATAGTGCCTTTTATAGATTTGTAGAGGTGATGCTTACCGTGTTTCCCAGGTTCTTCAAACCCACAAGACCCTGAGGACTCTTGTTCTGTTCACAAACAAAAAAAAACATTACATTTCAGCAGGTTTTAAAAACGCAGTTTCATGCAAATTTATTGACAAAAATAATGAAATACGTCCATAATAAACTTTCAGTTGGCTTCACTAAGAAAAACAGGAACTTCCCAATATTATGAGGCAACAATTTTCAGGAAATTGAATTTGAAAGTTGTGTTGATACCTCATCTCTAAGTTGGGGGCTGAATTCTAGTTTTCCATTCGGTGGCTACAGTATAAAAGGAGCGCTGCAGCAGCAGCTTGATGTTGATGCACCACTGAGCTAAAATAATTCCTACTGCTGATTTTTGCCTGTGTCTGAGAATATCACCATGTTAGAAGCACAGTAGCTGTGGCCAAGTGATGCAGTTGTTCTCCTCCAGAAGTACCGGACGGCGGCTGGGATTCACCTTCCTGTAAACAATCCTCTGCCCTGACTGTATCTCGGTGTAGGTGCTGCAGAGTAACAGGTTACAAAATAAAAGGAATGGTTTTCTCTTTCTCTCTAAAATGTTCTGACAGATTAAGTGTTTTTCTTAAACTCACTTTAATAAATCATCCTAAAGAATCCACCTTTTTTTTAGTAAAACTCTGCAAGTTTTCAAATTAAAAGAAGCTATTTATTTGTATTTGTCTGCAGGAGCAACTATACCAGGGGTTTATGACTGGAAGCAACTTTTCTACTATAGAGCAACAAAACTGACCTGCCCCAATTATGTGATGCATTTTTATTCTTTTTAATGTTACGCTGTTAGCTAAAAAAAGGAATAATTTATTAATTGTAAACAAAAAATATGAACTTTTACATCAGTTCTTCCAAGAGTAAAACACAGTAAGTTCCACGGTTAGAAATAAATACAGTAAAGCATCACTTTGCACCTTTATACCTTAAAACACATAAAAACTAAATTAAGTAGTTTTCTTTTTTTATTATTTTAAGAAATAACCAGCAATTAGAGCTCAAGGTACCAGTCTTACAATGTAAGAATTGTATTTCTGTTTTTGTCTTTGCTAAAAGAATAGTTTGTTGTACATCAACACATCTGTTCATGTCTTTCTTGGTCAAAATTACAAGGAGTCCCTTCAAATGAGCTAAAGAGCCACAGGTTGCAGACCCCTGAACTAAATGGATCAGCCTGTACTCAACATCCGGGTGATGAAATCAACACCGCTGCGTTTTTGTGAAGTGTGACTAATCTCCACAGGGTTGTGTGGCATTTAATCAAGTACATTCCAAACTCTTCTTGTTGGGAACATGTTGAAAAAAGGACATCCGGTACTAAGAATAGCCTCATTCATGGGAAAGAGACTTGAGACATTCAGAGGAGTCTCTGCAGAGGACAGCGTGGTGTGTTCGTGTGTCTGAGTCTCGGATCAGCTGGTTTGGTTTAGTAAACATCTGATGACGCTCGGGGTGTTCGGCGCCGCCGGTTAAACTGTAGCAGGGGTCAAGAAGCAGCGGAACATGAGCTGATAGGGATTTTAAGCCAAAGTTGTGTTCTTGTAGGCTCATTCATTCAATTTTTTAAAATTTACTTTATTTAACAGCTCAATAAATCCTAAATCAAATAAGCCAACTTCACCCTAAACACAACCACTCGGAAACTATACTAAAACAATGCCACAGACACACACACAAAACACTGAATCTGATGCAGTTTAAAAATGATAATTTTCCATCAAAACAACTAACTTTTTCCTCTGCTAGTGAGGTTTCTATGAGCAGGTTTGTGGTATGTGGCTTGTCTTGAATGAAGGAGCGTAGTAATTGAGTAACGAGATGATCATGCAGAAAATGACTGACACGCATCAACGCCTCTGCTGACAGCTGAGGAGCTCCATGTGGTAATAACAGCTGACGGAAGCAGAAATATGTGCACACGTCAACAGTAACTGAAGCATCAGCTACTTTTTTTTATACCACATATTATTTTTATTAATGCAGGAATGAATATCATGTAGTTTCTGCTTATTTCAGACTTTCGCTGCATGCTGTTTCAGAGTCTAATGAAATACTGCTTCAAGAGATTTTATATCTTCAAAAATGATTCGTTACCAAAGCTTCTCTTGGCTGAAATCGTTTTTTTCTCCCCTTTTCTTTGTATTTTTTCTTTCTGCAGTATTTTAACGGTGGACATATGGTTTGAGTCCCAGTCTGCTGCACAGCTGACAGGCTGGGCTCGGCTCACACAGCGGGCCCCGTCCAAAACCGGGGGAGGTGATGCGTTCAGGTAATCTCAGCGCTCTTGAGTCAGAGCTCTCTCCACTGGTTGGCAGAACTTCAAAGTGGTAGAGAACATTATGTCCTAAACCAGGAAAGCAATAGCGACTCGAGGCCATATAACATGTGATGAAGAGGCAGCAAACATTTGGTGCCAACTGCCACACCCTCAGAGACAATATAAAGATCAGCGCTGCAGGCTGGGAAAAGCTCAGCGTACAGGAGTCTGAACTTAGCCTAATGCTAAAGTTGGACTGATTAAAAAAACAGTTCAAAAGGATTTAAAAAATATTTTGTAGTGATTCTTTATAAAAGTTACAATTATGATTTTAACCATTATAAAATGCTTCCTGAATGGCCTCTGTTCAGAGAAATTGAGTTTATCATCAGCAGGACTGATGAGCTAACAGCTAACTAGACCTAGCTTGTTGCAACTCTTTTAAAGTGGCTCCAAGCTTATAAATTGTAAAGAGTTTATGTAAAGTTAATTAATAAACCTTTGCATCCCCATTATTTCTGCATTACATGATTATTGTTGCAGAAATATTAAGACATGTCTGCAGGACTTGACCTTGTAAATAACTGTAATGTAAAATTAAAGTTAGTGTAAAGTTTATAAAATAAAATTTTAATAAACCACTATGAAATTTGTTGGATTGGAGTCATTTTAAGATGGCTGCAACAAATTGGACTAGCGGTTAGCTCATCAGTCCCAAAGGAAATAAACTATTTCCCCAAACAGAGGCTGTTCAGGTAATTCAATTCAAACAGACTTTATTCATCATCACAAAGTTAAATATTGTAATTTAATGTGACAAGACTATTTATAACTTTGACCCTGAAACACATCCCTATAAATAAAAAAATATATATTTTATAAAAAAAAAAAAAGTGCAAATATTTTGTGTAAAGTTAAGCCAATTTGTCTGTCCGCACAATACTTTGTGTGCTTTAGTATTTTGAGGAATGTCATCTAAACAGTGTGGGAATCTCTGATGAGTCCATCTGATTAAATTAATTATTAACATGAAGCGAATGAATGGACAGCAATCCAAAAGATTTATTTCAGTCCAACCGGCTCTTTGCAATATTGATATTATGATAACGACTAATTTCTTGATTTATTGTGCAGCTTTGAGGCTTTTACTGAACTCAAACATGCAGTTCAATAAAGTTTAATTCTAAAATTAGCGTATGTATTTGCAAGCAAATAATGAGACTAAAAGACAAAACTTCAAAGTAATTTTAATTTACAGATTATTTAAGACTATTTTTAAGTTAAGCATTATTTGAGGCATTTTTCCATTCAAAGAAATGACTAAAATTAGATTATTTGTTGTTGTTGTTGTTGTTTTTTTTTTTATAAAAAAGACACTTTTTGTGGTTCATGTTTAAGTTATTAAACAACATCAGCACAACTGAGAAAAATAAGAGGTTATTTGATAAATTTTTTTTTATGATCAAGAAAGTTCTAAAAATTGATGGTTCACCTGATAGCGTTCATGACATCATCAGGAATTATTCAGAAATATTCTCACCTAATTTTGTGAAATTGCTTCATGCTGTGTTGGAAATAGTATATAATATCAAACACCTGAGTCAGCTGCTGCTTCCTGAAGCTGATGGGTTGGCTATTTAGTGGAAATAAAGGGCAGTAAATTAAAGAAGTTGTGATAATAACACACGTCATGGAATGTGGAGGTGTTGGCCTGTGACCTGAGGGCCAACACCTCAAACCCACATAAATATGCGCTGACTGTGTCGGCAGATCCGGATGTCAGCAGAATGCTCCGAGTGCACGATAAGGTGTACTTCCTCAGCACTTCTCCTTTCTGTTATGCAACCACTACAGTTGAATTGCTCATTTGATGCAGGAATCTGCATGCTCTCTATTGTGTTTGTTACTGTGCAAAATCTTGAGTCGTCGCTGATTTCTTTACAGTCTGCTTCCAAGAATTCAGATTTTCTTGTAATATTTTAAAGTACACTTGATTAATATTTCTTCAGGCTCTAACTTTGGACTTTGGCTGCTTTTCCCACTAATTTTTGTGCAGCTCCTGGTCTTTTTCAGAGAAATATTTTGTTTGTTCAGCCACTAATCATTGAATCATTCAGGAACATAGATAGTCCTAAACTCAAGGACCGAATTGTGATTGTTTATTACAAAATGTCTGTCACAAACACACAACTTGGGAGACAGAAAGTAACATTTTAGCACTATTAAGGTGAATTCCAAATCATTATAAGCTGAAAACATCACTATATTTGTTCTTATTTCTTACAGGCATTAACTTTTAGTCATCAGCTGTATAGTTATTATTAGGCATGACACCATGTCCCACTCCAATAGTTGAGTTTCCTAATGTATTTAAGCAAATTCTGAACAAAATGCTGTTTATAATCAGAAATGCATGACTTGAAAAAGCAGCTAAAGTGAACCATTTAAAAGATAAGTCCAACTCCACGAAAGGGAAATAAATAAATGAGGAATGGTCTAAAACTCACATAACGTCAATTATTTTTACACCTGCATTTTTATCCGACCAAAAACAATATTTCAACTCTTCTAGAACTAATTTTAAGTCAAAATATGAACATTTATGAGTCTTTTTCATCATAAAAATAGCATTGTTGTATTTTAATTATTATAGTTGTATAATTTGAACAACACCTTCACATAATTCCTGCTGAATCACAACCATTAGAGCTCACATTAAGACATAATTTCTGGGCATTTATCAACACAATTACAACAAAACAGTTCATGATTTACGGTAAATAACATTGTTCCACTTGTTGTCAAGGCTGAGGACTTGATTTAAAAGTCTCCCAGAAGACGGTGAGACATTAGTGGACTCACCTTGGCCTGGTTGATGATCAGACCCATGAATGTGGACAGCATGGACTTGGACAGAGACGAACTCCGCCGCCGCAGGTCCGGTTCCTCCGCGGAGAAAGCAGCATGTTGTACCGGAGCAGTCACCGTGTAGGAGTGCCTTAGAGACGGCATGCTGTCCGCTTGGTGCGCAGTTCAAAATTCCTCCCAACAGCTCCTTTTACCGCAAACAACCAGCGTTAAAGTGATTGATGAAGATAATGTCCTGTCGTATTGCTGATCTCGGATCGGTTTGTTCGGCTCATTCCTTCGAACACTCGTCCGTTAAAGAGACACACAGACGGTCTGCCTCGGAGTTTTTACAGAGTGCCGTAAACGTCTCCTCCCACCATGAAGTGAGCGGTGCTGCCTTCACGTGTTGTCGGAAATGATGTCACGAATTACTATTTTGAAGTAAGCATTCAAGTACATTTACTCACGTCGCCTATAGTGATAGTTCTAATGTTTTGTAGGTTTGTGTGGAAATAAACTTTGACTCAGTTTGAATAAATAGTGTTTAATCCTGTGTTTCTTGTGTTTATTTCTTCTTTTTGTCTGGACTTAAATGTAAATCTGTTGATGGCATTAGAATGTTGATAATCTAATGGAACACATGACTATTGAAGGTAATATTTATGGAAATAAACTAGACCCAGTACCATAAATATGGAAATGTACTCATCACACATAAAAGTTTCAGATCTGCAAACAGCGTTAAAAGGATGATTTAATTGTTTATCATAGTGAGTTCAGAGAAAGGCAAATGGAACTTTTTGGTTTCACTTCTTAGGAGGAGCAAAATATCCAAACCTAAACGGCCCTGTAACACTCCTGCTGACAACTACAATCCAGTGTTTGTGATAACTGAGTCTCTCACACTACTGGATCAATTTGTTCAACTCTTCTTTACAGAATTGTTTCAATTCAGCCACATTTCAGGGTTTTCTGACATAAGGGCAAATGTTAGCCATCCTTCTTCAGGATTTTCTAGTAGACAGCAGAATTCATGGTTCCATTACTTACAGCAAGTCCTTCAAGTCTTGAAGCAGCCCCAGACCATCACACTACCACCACCATGCCTGACTGTTACTATGATGATGTTTTTCTAATATACAGAGTTAACTTCACTCCAGATGTAATGGGACATACACCTTCCAAAAAGTTCCACTTTTGTCTTGTCAGTTGACAGAATATTTTCCACAAAGTCTTGGGAAACACCAACATTATGTCATGTATTCCTGTCTGTCTAGTCATGTTTTATTTCTGTCTTTGCTCATTGTTTAGTCATTCTGTTTTTTCTAGTCTCCTGGTGTTTGTTTACTTCTGTTTTTAGTCCTCCTTGTCCTAGTTTAGTCTTCTGTGTTTGGTTCGTGTTTAGTCTGGTTTTTGTCTTTGTTCACGTCATGGTTCTTGTTGTTTTTGCCCAGGTCTGTCCAGTTTTCATGCCCCTGTGTTTCCCCCATGCCCGGTGTGTTTAATTAGTCCCACTGCTTTTGTTAATGCTCCTAAGGTGTGTCTTGTTCCCTTGATCACCTCCTCATGTATTTAAGCCCTTCTGTACCATGTCTCCCTGTTGCTTCATCTGTTCTGTTAAGTCCTGCTCTGCTCTGTCTAGTTCTGTTATCTGGTCATCCATTATCCTAGTTTGTAGTCTGCTTCTTAGTTCTTTTTATAATAAATACTTCATTTTTGGAATTAACCCTTTGCCTCCTGCTTCCACCCTCCTCTCGGCACAATCGGGTCTGGCTCCCTGCATCATGACATATTATTGTAAATGTGAGATGGGCCTTTGTGTTCTTATTGGTCAGGAGAGATTTTGGCACTCATAGATACCATTTTTTGCTGAATCATGACCCGTGACCTTAACTTTAACCAAGTGAGTCCTGCAGAGCTTTAGATGTTGTTCTGTTATTAATTTTCTTTAGAAAGAGGCATCATGTGTTGCTTTTTGAGATCTTTTAGCCACCTTCATGTTGTCAGACAGGTTCTATTGAGGTGATCTCTTAATTCTACAGGTCTGGTAATAATCAGATCTGAGTTGCGGCTAGTGGAACTGGACTCAACTTTCCAAATAATGTGATTATACACAATTGATTAATGGTTTAAGAAATTACATGTTCACATAGGGCCAAGCAGGTTCAGATAGCTTTATTCCTTTAATAAATGAAATCAATATTTTAAAAAAATGCATGTTCTTTGTCTGTTACTGTAATTTGTTTGCTGATGTGAAACCTTTAAGTTTGGCGAGTCAGCAAAAACAGCTAAAATCTGTAAGGGGGCATACTTTTTCACAGCACTGTATGTGAAAATCTCTATGAGATGGTACTATTAATTTATGGAGATTTTAACAGTTTTTTGTAAATTCTAACAACCATGTGAAAACTGCTAAATTTGTGGACACAATGTTTAGCTTTTATTTGTTTCCATTGATATTGAATCACTAAGGATATACTGCTGTAATAATAAACAATATTTTGGGGACTAGAGTGGATGGAGAGATTACAAGTGGTTTAGAAACAGAGGCTTTTAAGGATTTCTATTATTGTTGTTGCACTAAGGTTTTGACCCTAAATATTATATGTCTCAAGTGACAATTTTGCATGCTATTTGGTAATCACCCAGTATAAGTGTGACATTTTTTCACCACTTCAGACAGCACAAGCAGCAGAAGGAGACGCTCTTGAATCATGTGAGTGGGATTACTTGTGAGCTATGAGGATTTAAAGAGTGCATGTGAAAGTATTTTAGCAAACATTTATTAAATCCGATCCCAGACAGTTTGTGCTGCTGCTGAAATTATGCAATACATGCAAGCCTTGCTCTTGTGATCTATTCCCAAATCTCTGTGGGCAGCAGAAAGTCTGGCTGACTCAGACTTTGAGCTTTAGACTGACTTGACATAGATCTATGTCTGATAAGATGTCTTGTAACTCTTCAAATGTCATTTAACCCACTTCAGGTGGTTCTAGTCATTACAGTTTTTAAAGTGTTTATTGTTACTGTATTCAAGCTGGGGTTGTGGATGTCATTAGAGACGATCTTTTAAAATTATATAATATAAAGAATTTTAAAAAAAATTAGACGATATTGAACTTTCAACAATGTTTGATTTATGTTTAATTTTAAAGCGGCTCTCTGGAGCATTTTTCTCTGTATCAAAGTTTTCTAAATGTTTTAAATGATATTTCAGGTCTAAACTATGATCTATGGGTTGAGTTCCACAACATCTGTCATTCTGATGAAGACCCTCCTTCCTCCTAGAGACCCCTTTGCATTATTTCTTGCCGCCGACATTTTTCAGCCAATGAAATTCAAATTTTTGCATTCTCTCAACATGCACGCGCATCGACCAAACCTGTACCAGTAGGGGGCGCTGTCGTACAGGACGCTCCGTGTGTTTCTCTGTTTGCCACAGCTCATATCTACTAAAAACCTACACATTTCCCAGCTAAAGATGGATTTATTTTTATTTTTAAACCTTTCACCTCACAGAATGGCAAGGCTTGACAGGATTATGCGTTTATTTTGGTCAGAAAGTTCATCCAGGGCCGAGTCAAGTTCAGCTTCAGAGTCCAGCAGCAGCTCTCTGCTAACAGAGCTAATATCAGAAGCAGCAGGGACAGAGAGGGCTCATCAGACCCTCGTAGTGATGGAATAAGATTATGAACTGTGAGTGATTAAACCCTACACATTGAGCTCACTTTATGCCCAAAGTATATGCAATGTCAGTGAAGCTGACATGTACAGTATATGCTCCGTGTGCATGCGCGCACACGCGACCGGACTCGCGTGTCGAGATGTTTTGAGGAGGAGCCTTTGGACGTTAGATTCAAAAACTGCTCTCTTGCTGAAATAATCCAGAGTGTGGCTTTAATTCAGATTATTTTAGAAGACTGGGGCTTGTTTTTCTTTTCCGCATAGATATTTGAGACAAGTAACACTTAGCCTTCTTGTTTTCAACCTGTTTTCATGGTTTTAGTCAGTGCTGTTCAAGTAAATATAAATTAGAAGTGCTAAGTTAGTCCAACTTAGATAAGTGTGTTCTATGGACTAAACAAGAGTAAATTAAATTTCTATGTACATAATGATTTAGTAGAATAAATATTCATTCTGAATAGTATTTACTAAGTCAAGAAGAATACATGTAAAGTAAGTTATCAAGTCAACGCTACTTGATTATTTTAGTTGATCAAACTAATTTATAAGTATACTCTACAAAGGAAGCACTAGTTAGTAAAATACCTATTCTCTTTACTTGTTTAATTTAGTTCAATTGGTTTACATGCTTGTTTGAAGTAATGATAACAAACTGGATTTTACAGTGTATGGCTGAAGATGAGGGAGTTGTGAAGCAAAGTCTAAAGTTCCTACAGTCAGGTCGCATGATTATCAGCTATTAAACCACATTTTATGCAACTCATCATAGAGAAAACATCCACATAATAATCAGCTTTATTTAAAAAATTATTTATAATATGAAATATGTTTCCCTATGAACAGTAATCTGTCTCTGTTAAGAAAACAGTGCTGAAAGAGAACACCTTATTGGGAGGAATTGCTTTCTGCAGAATAAACCCCATAATTAACACTCACAGAGGAGTGTTGTGCGTTAGCATCGTCACATTCCAGGCGTGCAGTTTCCACAGGAACAATGTTGTTTAGAGGTCAGACTGCAGGTTTATCAGGTCAAAGAGAGTGTCACACCTTTTTATGGGGTGAAGTGAATCATTTGTGAAGTATTTCAACAAGTATTTTTGTGGCAGACTTTTTTAAATTTCAGAATTCTTTTGCTCTTTGTCATCAATGACACACCTGCCAGACTCCCATTTCCACTGCTTGGCTAACTTCTCAGTAGTCAGTGGAGGTTCTACGTCAGAGGTACATTTGTAAGAAAATAACACCACATTGTATTTAAGTATTTTGAATGTTTGTGTATAGTTACAGTTGTTTTGGATACAATACATTCAATAAGTTTCAAAATAAAGTGGCACGGGGGGGTCCAAGCTTGCTTGTCAGGGTGGCACTGGCCCACCCTGGACCTCCTCTAGAACCACCCCTGTCAGTAGTAATAATCTCTAGTTGAATCAGTGTCCTTGTTATGCTGAAGAGGCTGTATAACATTCAGGGACAATTAATATTTTGAAGAGCTAAAGTAAAAGCTGAGTCTGAAGAAAACATAAGTGAGTGCAGCAGATCTCAGGTCAGCTGGGTTCAATAGAGAAGATTCAATCAAGACCTCGGTTTCAAGGTGAGTGAGTCTAATTTTTGTAATTAGATTTTTTTTTCTGAAAAATAAAAGCTAATGTAAGACGTTCATCACCAAATCTCCATTTAAATTTGTAGTTAAATTATATTGCACCTTTTTTTTTTAGTGTCAACCCATTTATGAGTGCATGGTGATTCAAATATTTAATAAAGAGAAATGTTTGGTTTATAGTTGTTGAATGAAATTATTGTAGCCATGTTTTTCTGTTTTAACCTAACTTTTTTATTATTATCCCTACCTTTGTAGAGACATGTCCAGACAGCATGTTGTCACTTTGACCTTTGTGTAGTCAATGTGTAAAGAGATGGGTGTCACTCAGTTCACACACACAGCGACAACAACAAAAATCATTAGCTTCAGTTTTTATGCTTTGAATTAGAAAATGTTGAGAACTAATTTAGTTTATTCATTTAAAGTGCTTCTAAGCATGTGATTTTCCTGGTTTAAAGTCAAGTTGATGTTATGTTTTTGTTCAATAGGTTTAAACTTAATTTCTTCAAACGTGGCTTTGATATATATTTTTAATATAAAAACAGGTATTGTAAAATTTGTAGTACCTAGAAGATTGACAGATACGTTTAATCAGCTCTATCATTTGAAGAAATGCTGTAAAGTGAGTGTTAATACTAACATTTTGATGCAAAATGTCAAACAGTTTTTCAGATACTTTGATTTGAGTAATCATTAATGAGATGAATGCATCAAGTCGAGAATCGTGGTTAATAATCAGCTCCAACTCCCTTGTTATGTAACAAGACAGAGAACATGTCGCATAATAAATAATAACTGTCACACAGGTCTGTTGCAATGAAAACACGCTCCTCAAAAAATACACCCTCGTTCAAAGCAAAGTGATTCCCTTTTGTGCCAACACACTTCCCTATTGCTCTTCAACCTCCAGGGTGAGGCCTAATGAGGGAATACCTTCCCGTGTGAGCAGGAGGGAATCCTTTTCTATAAACTCTCTGATTACCTAAACTTTACACTGACTCACTCTGTTACAAAGAGCGGCGACATGTAGAGGAAATATTATCATCAGTATGAAAGAATAACTCACAGATAGGTGTGGACATGTGTCTTTATAAAATTCATATTAGTAATCAGAAGAAAATAAGTTGAATTCAAATATAGTTTATTCATAATTTGATCATTGACAGTTAAAGTGGATAACACTGGAGTGAGAAATTACCTCACAGGACTTAATTTAATCTACATGATGGATTTGTACAAGTAGTTAGACTCAAGAGGCCTGAAGCGGTCTCAGAAGGTCAGAGGTGGTTCGGACGCAGAGTTGAAGGCGTAGTAGAGAGGGCAGCAACAATATAATGAATGGTTGGTGTATTTTGGAAATAGATATAATTCCCACATAAATAAAGACGAATGAAGCATCTCTGCCTTCTTCCATTGTCTGAAAGTGAAGCTAAAAAGTCCCCTCTACTCACCTGCACACAATCACTGTTTTTAAGCACCAAATAATTATTTACATCTAAATGCAGTAAAAACATAAATATTTAAACATGAAATAGCAATATAATAACCACGTTAATCAACATTTGGATGAATTTAACAAAAGTATACTTTTACATGGAGGGGGAGGGGCTTAAAGCATGCATTGCAGCCAGCCACTAGGGGGTGTTTTGCTTGAACTTCTTTATTTAACTATAACATAATAATTTGAGTAATTATTCTCGCCTGCTTGGAGGCTAAAAGGAGGCTTGGAGGTTAAACAATAAACAAATTGGCAAAAATTTCTGTAAAGTTCTGTAATTAAACTGACCTGGGAGGTGGGGGGTTGTTTCTTCTTGGGGCTTGTTTCTTCTCTTTATTTTGCAGCCACATTTAGATGTTTTAGGTATAAATATTTAGAAGGAGCACAAAATGGTAACAGATAAAACATTTAAGAGTGTGTGAATCAGACTTTACACACCAGTAAATACACACACACTCACAAACTTGCGTAATCATAGAAACACAACAGGCTCAGAGAGCTTGTATTTGACCTGAGACTCAGCTGGAAACATTCGAATTACAACAGTGAGCTCACCTCACTGAAATGAGTGTGACAAAATAATGTGGTGAATCTGTTTCAGCTGGAACTTTTTTCTCAGTTTAAATAACAATTACACCAAATCCTTTTGTAGCATAGATTTGTAGATTTTTACATTTTTTAAACCTTTTATGTAAAGCCTTATGTTGGCTGTATAGGTTTATTGGGTCAAAATCCTTTATAATATATTTTTAATTGGCTGTAGATGAAACTTCTGCTCTTGCTGGTGGTAAATTTTAGAGGGGCACCATGCTAAAAGGAAACTTCTTTGGTGATGCCACCATTGCCGCTAAGTCCGCTAAGATCCACAAGATTGTGGATCTTAGCGGACTTGTGCGCAATTTTGGAACCAGCTTGGAGAGAAGTCCTGGCTCAAAGGAATGCCCATAATTTGGCTGAATTGGATGTATGGAGCCAGCAGCAGGACTCTAAGTCAGAGAGAAAATGGTTCTCTGTCTGAAGCCAATACAAACCCTATAATCTTATCTGACTCCCTCAACCTTGGAGTGGGGCCCACAACTCCCCCCTCTGGAATGTATGATGAGGAAGCTGACCTGGAATAACGTTCTCCATCTCCTTATCGACTCCTTCCACTCGTTAACTCGGTCTGAAGGCAGCGCTAATGCTGCGAACTCGACCGAGGGCATGGGGGTTCCCTTTACCTTCCCACCCACCATCACGTGTCTCATGTTTTTGTGATTGTCAGAGTTTTGTGCTTTTTATGTCTGAGTCTTTTTTTTTCCTGTTCAAGTCTCTGAGCTCCCTTTGAGCCTAGAGAAAGGGACATGTTTTTTATCACCTCCACACACCCTACCCTCCAAGCGTTTACCTCTCTACAAAAGGGAGCACATAGAATTTTGCATGCCCACAGTCACCTGTTTTTCTGTTTTGTATTATGTCGTTTGTCTTACGGTAATCTTGGAAACAGCTGTACTGAATCTAAGTTTCGTTGTATCAGGACGCTGATGCAATGACAATAAAGTCATCTTGTATCTTGTAGTTCACAAAATTTTTCCATAATTGAGAGTTGGTTGAAATGAAAGCCATTATATAAGCTTTTACATAATTTTAACTATGAATAGGTACGTTGTAATACTTTATTTATATTTTTAATACTTTATTTACTATTTACTTTTTTCTCTTGTGGTAAAAGTGTATCATGTATTTTACTATAATTTTTTTTTACTTATTGATTTTCATACCTTTTTTTAATGTATAAAAGAAAAGTGATCAACATCTGGGTGTTACTTTTGTATGAGCAGTTTGTTCAATAAAATGTAGTTCATTAAAAATGCCTCTGAGAACATTCTGTAAGACAATTAGTCAATAATTAACACATCCTGTATGTTTTTTAAAAGGACAGAACTTAGTTTTCAGTTTAAAACGGGGACTTATAACTTTAAAACATGGGGTTTTAATTCTCAGAAAATAAAAATAAACATTTTGAACCTTTACTTTCCTTCCTATAAATAATTATTGAGATTTATGTTGCTATCCTCTCAAACTGGCTTGTGTTAAAGAGCTCAAAGGAAAAAGAAGTTTGTGTTTACTGTAAACAGCAGCCTTAGAGTCCTGATGCAGGGTGGAAAAACCCTCATTTGGCCTGTAACAAGACCTGATAGAGCCTCTTTAAAGGTCAAACCTTCTACAGAGTTCTTTTAAACTACATTGTGGCACAAATTTGGAATTCACTGATATAAAATTTGACCAATAGAATTCTACGATTGTTAGGATTTTATTTTTTAATTGAAATGTTGAGAAGTTAACATGCAGCTTCAGGCTCCTCTCTGTTGAGGTACTGCTCGTCTTTTTGGCTTTTCTAATTACTTTGAAGTTTTAATCTGTTTCCCAGTTCTTCTTTCCTTCTTATGTTTTTTTAACCACCACTTTCATTACATCCAGCTCCTATCAAATGTCACAGATGACGGCAGGGAATAGAAACTCCTCGATCGCCTGACTGAATGTGGTAAGAACTGACCTAAGTGTGCAGCTTTAAAGTGACTGCACCCAGCAGGTTATCCAGATACGTCAGGTTTTATTCATTTATTATCAGGAGACAACAGCAATGACAGATGTTTACCAAAACACTGCAGAGGGGCAGGAGTTAGACCCATAATGGACTCTTGGTGATTTAAACTTATTTCATGTGCTAAATCAGTTTGTATCACTACAACTGGTCGTGCATTAAATAAACTTCACACACACTAATTTTGAGAACATTTATTTACTGAAATATGGTGCTGCTCTCAAAGAATAAAACATTGTCTGGTCATTTTCTTTGAACATCAAAAGATTTTAAAAAGTAATGACAAAACTGACAAGGACTGTACATTTGTACACAATAGGTAACATCGTGATCCTGCCTATAAAAACAAAAATACTATTTAGTATAAAGCAAGGAAATTTCAGCAGTTTTTTTTAAGTGACAGTTAAAAAATGTCAGACTTTTTCTTGTTCTCAAATGTCAATGTTGCAACAACAAGAAAAAACTAAATTGAAGCAAGAAACACTAAAACTGAGCCAAGACTGAAATAATTCAAGTGAAGTATTTTAATAACACAACTTAGATTTTAAAAAACAACTAAGAATATTAAATTCACAAGGTGCTTTTCTCACACATAAATACTTCACTCATAAACTCCACTTCTGGTTCACAATGTACTCTGCCAGTGTTTACATTTTTAAATACTTCCTCCTACTCCGGACTGGATGGGACTCGCTGTCTCTGTTTTGCCTCAGACTGTCAAATGTATTGAAATGAATGTAAATGCAATGCAAGATGATAAAGAATTACTATTTAACCCATTGTAGAAAGCTTCCTGTTGGAATGAATCGCATTTAAATGCAAGAGGTCCGATGAGCTAGCTAGCCCAAGCACAATCAGTGATGAAACAGCATCGTTGCCATCTTAAAAGATGGCCAGTCTCCCAAATTTCACAGCAATTAATTCAAATGCTGTTTTTTAAACCTTAACATTGCTTTAATGCCATTATTCCAGCATAAATATTAAGAAAATCCTAGCTGACATGATCCCCGAATGCTAAAAATGCTATAGTTGACTGTTAGCTGCTGCTTTAGTTATTTACGCTTGTATATAACAACAAATTTCCACATAAATAGCTGAGTAAATAGAAACTGATGGTGGAGTAAATGTTTATATTGTGCAGAGGGTGTTGAGGACGCTAAATACAAAGGGTATAAAAGTTATTTTTTTAACCTACAGGCTTTAAAATCCCCCTTTAATACTGCAATCTATGCTATAGCCAGCAGAGGGCGACTCCAGCTGTTGCAATTAGGAGTTTATGAGAAATTGACCACATCGCAATTGATTTTTGTCAAGTTATTTAAAGGTGGACAGGGGATGTTTCCACAAAACACAACGTACATGTTTAGCAAGCCAAACAAGCCTCAGTCAGCTATTAGACTGCTTGAATTAATTCACATAACACCCAATAAAACTCTGTGAATTCCAACCAACCATGAAGTGTCTGCTGTTTACGATTGTGGGGTGTTTGAAGAAATATATATATATATATATATATATATATATATATATATATATATATATATATATAAAATAAAAATGACACAAACCTTGCCTGTTAACAACCTGTGACTTAAATTTGACAACCAGTGATGGCGCTTTGATGTGACGGCAGAGAAAATAATTGATTGCATTTCTTAGAAAAAGGGAGACATCATGGATTTCTTGTAAGATTTCAATCTCTCTTTTCTTCTTCTTAATGTTTGCGATCACCTGTGATCATGTCAGAATTCACATAAAGCTTGCACCATGTAATTATTTACGTTGACTGAACTACTCATTAGATTAAATATCTGTAATTTACACTGATTTTAAAAGTATCAAGTAAATGAGTTTTCCTTCTGCAGTTATTTAATCATCCTCTCCCTTACACTTTACATTCAATACACCTTAAACTTTTCATGTGTTTGGAAAAAGTTTCTTTGGCGCCATCTGGTGGTGAAGTTATTAACCTACAAATATTTTACGAAGAAAAAACTTTTGGAAAGAGGTGGACAAACATTTTTACAATTCTACAAACAGTGGCTTTAAGTGTTATTACAAAATTAGGTGTCCTGATAAGCGTAAAAAAACCTAAGAGGTGGAGGTGAAACATGACAGTTCGCTACAAAGATGTTCTACTTCCCTTTCAGCTGTCTTCTCTACATCCAAAAATTCAAAGTGTTCAGTCTGGAACACAGTTGATCTACTTGCTAATCAACGCTGACACATTCTACATCTTCAAGTCTTCTCTGTTTGTTGTTTGTTGCCCTTCTTTAGGTGTTAGGATAGAAGAAAAGCATCAAAATGAGCCAGGACCACTGAGATGGCAGCGCTGACGCTCAGCAGAGGCACCGCAGGTGTGACCTTACAGGTTAATGACACAGCTGGAAGAAGAAAAAGAGCAAAGTGTTAATAAACTGGTTAAATATGTATTAGTTTTTAAAAACAGTTTTGATGTTTTTAATTCAACTTAACACATGAGTGAGAACATGATAACACTACGTATGAAACCAAATTGTGGATAGCCATCGCTCCAGTAAAGCATGCATCTTTTGTGCATGCACTCTTTGTGTGTGTTGTGTTTTCTCACTGCGGCAGCTTTTCCCATCTGGTTGCAGCATCCCAGTTATGCAGCTGCAGATGGGTCCAGTCCCCTTACTGGTGCAGATCTGCTCACAGCCTCCGTTGTCCTCCTCACACCAGTCGGACTCTAAGGAGAGAACAGAAACGTTATGACTGAAAACTGAAACAGTTCTGGTGTTTCTGGACAAAATGACATCTGAAACTGTAAAAAAAAAAAAAAAAAAAAAAAAAAAAGAACATTAAAGGATATGTCATAAAAATGTAATCTTTTAAAACTGATTTTTCTAAATATCATGTTCATTTGTCATATTTTGTGACATTATTTTAAATTATATTGTGTTGTCTAATTGCTGTGGATCAAAACTAGTCTCATCTATTTATTAATAATGTGAGGTTTTAGGCTGGTTAACTTTAAAATAATAGAATCTGTTTAAAGAGACAAGAGTCAAGAAGCCACCTCTCCTCCTGATGGGTCCCACGGACAGTATGTGCTCCTTATGGTCACTGTCCTCTGAGTACATCCTTCTCTTGTGTGGACAGTTCTGGAAGCACAGCACACACACACACACACACACACACACACACACACACACACACACACACACACACACACACACACATTAACCACAGAGAGTGGAGAGTTTAGTCTCCTTTGACTTGAGATGAAGGTTTGTCTCCAGTGTCTCACCACTTTGCAGGCGTTTGTGTCCGAGTCACACAGTGAGACGTCACAGTGAAGGTGGACCTCGTCGTAATCCCCGATGAACTTGAAGACGGTGACGTGGAAACGACAGGTGAGCGAGACGCCGTTCTCCGCCATGCCGATGGTGTTGTCCTTAGTGTTTGGACACCTAGAGGGGACATGTTAGAGGAATTGTTGCATAAACCAACCACTGACCTTCATTAACAGGTCAACAGTCTTTCTGGAGGACTTTCAAAGTTTTTTTGACTTTGGCTACTTTTTCCACTCACTTTCAATCCTTGTACCTTACCATGACAACTTTATGTAAAGTATGTCCTTAAATAAATGAAATAAATACTAAATGGGGTGCAGCCTACCCCCGCTCTATGATGATGTAACGGAGTCGGTCACTGCTGTAGCGGGAGGGCGTGGCCCAGCACATGTTCACTATGAGTATGAGCTGGTTCTCATCCGCCCCCTCCACGAACACGCCCACAAACAGGATGTCCCGCGTGCTGAGCACCACCTCCCCCTCCCTGTACGGGTGTCGGTACGAGGAGTTCTTGTAGAGCGCCATCTTGGTGATGAAGTTTCCCTCTTGGGTCGGCAGCGTGAGGTTAATCACACTGGAGGAACAAAGAAGATTAAAACTCAATATTTGTGGTTTTCTTTAAGATTGCTTTTGAAAGTTCTGCAGCTGATTTTGGAGTCAGACCTGAGCATGGGTTTGAGGACAGTCTCCAGTGAGATCTTCAAGTCCAGCTCGTACGCACAGGAAAACTCCACGTTGATGGTTTTATCTCTGGTGATGACGTTTCCCGTGTTGTTCACACTCTCTATCCAGACGGTGTTCTTATACATGATGTGTGTGCCGTTAGACTGTGGGGGGACCATCAGACTTATTTTAATCAAACTTTATGAAGGTTGTGCATCTAAAAAATATGAATTTTTGAAGCTAACTTTATTTATGGGAGCGACCACAGCTGATTACTCCTATCACAAAATGGCTCCAATTCAGTCAATTTTACAGGTTTTGAGCTAAAATTTGGTGTGTTTGCAGCTGGAAGTCAATTTAATCATTTCACATAATCTAGCAATATTCCCTGAGACTGTGACATTGTTTTTAAAACCAGGCAGAGTTTGGGTTTTTTAAAGTCCAAAATTAACTACATCAAGCATCAAGAAGAGGAGGTATTGAATAAATCAGAACTTTATCCCATCCTGGTCCAGATATGTTGCTTAAATGGTTTTTGTTGCTTTTCTTTCTCATAGAATATTGTTTTGTTTGTTTAACAGTTTTTTTTTTTGCTTTTGCACTATTATTATTGCATTAGTTTTGTTAAATAGATTTGCATGTTCAAAATACATCGATAAAATGAATATTTTTACCATTTCAGTTTTGGCAACAAGTGAATCAGGTTGTACTCTTAGGCTAAAGCAAAGGTTAAGAAACATTTTGTAATCTGTCTAATCATGGTGTTAGTTTTCTAGTGAATTTGTGAAATAATTTGCAATGTGACGTCTAAAAAAATAATACTTTTTGATTAAATTAATCACACATTGAAGCTTGAAAAAGAACAAAAGAGACTTTTGTGTGACAGTTTTAAATCAAATTGGTTAAAACAAGTCATAAAGTTGGGTATGTGTGTGTGGACCTGCACGATGGAGCCACAGTGTCCCTTAGTGTTGTTGATGTGGAAGGAGATGAAATCCTCTCCTTCGATTCCTGCACAGCGGTCGTCGTTAATCCTGACGTCTTCTCGCTCAAAGCCCAGCTGGAAGAGTTTGCACTTGGAGATGGAGACCTCCATCTGAGCATGTTTACAGTTCACCTCTGCTTGGATTATGTCATCATCCCCTGCTGGGTGCAGATGGATTAAAATGCAAATGATTCTCTAAGTGTCTGGGACATGTCTAACACAAGCCTTTCCATTTTTGGAAGTCTCACCTGCTGTGTTGGTTGGTAACTCTGGACAGCCACACAGGTCACCCCCATTTTCCAGCTCACAGGTGAAGTTTGTGCAGATCTCTCCTGCACAGGGGTCGTAGATCCATTCTGCTAAAGACAGGTCCACACACAATGTTAGCTGTCACACTCACAAGGCTTTAAAAACATACAGAATGATGGCAAATCAGCCTAAATGATGCTGATCTAAACCATTTATGGCACTTTTGTGTCAATCAGTAATAGTTTGACCCCACCAAAAAAAAATCCCAGCGTTTTTATCTGACAGTATGCTATATGGCATTTTTAGCTAAATGCACATAGGAAAAACAAGCTCTGGTCTAAATTTGCCCTTAAACCTGTCAACGTTTAAGATGTTTTGCCATGTTGTGTCTGAGAGACCCGGTGTCTCCTGATGCCCTTACAGCAGTTCTCCTGGGTGATCCACTTGGTGGTGAGGGTCCCTAAGGAGCGGCAGGCCTCGGCGTAGGCAGCCAGTGAACCGCAGACCTGCGCCTTGCGGTGGTTGTAGCAGCCATCCAGGTAGCAGGACTGATAAAAAGGCCGGGGATCCAGCAGGCCGTGGCATGGCTGGAAGAAACCCTTCAGCTGGGTCAGCTTCTGACAGGCGTCCTCACCCTGCAGAGCCAGGACTGCTGTGTTGTCGCAGGACTGGGTTAAAGCCACATATTGGGTCTCATCGCAACTAAAAGATAAAAAGAGACATTCAGTTGTGCATACTGTGTTTAGCAGTTTACGTGAACTGTAAAGCCTGTGAGCATCTTTTACCTGTTCTGCATACCGTTGGTCTTCCAGCTCTGGGCCAGCTCCAGAGCGCTGACAGCCGGCTTCCCCCTGGAGGTGATGTAATCATCACTGGGGTCCCCATTGAAATTCCCACAAAGACCACACACCTTGTTCTGAAGCCTCTGGCCCATTGTGATGCTGAGAGTGTTGAAGTGGTTGTACCGAACCTGAATGTCCTGCGGTGTGTCGATGACAATGAAGCCTTCAGATGTAGATAGACGTGTCATGAGCCCCGTTAGAAACGGTACTGACACCGGTGTACCGTTGACCTGAGAGGACACAGCAAGGAAACTGAAATATTTGGAAAAAGACAATATCAGAAACCATCTAAACTTTCTGGTTGGAGCCTAAATACTTGCCTATAACAAGTTTTTGGACATAAAAAAATCTGGATACAAGATAGAATTGTTTATTACATTTACGTTGTGTGTATTTAGTAGGATTTTAATTATTTTTTTCCAATAAATTTGCTTCCTTTCTTCATATAAACTATCAGATAAATGTTTTTCCATCAGGTATACATTTATACCTTTTTTGACCTAATCAACCACACAATAAACCTAAAAACTGCATAGAAAAGAAAAGCTGCTTCTTTGTATGTAGACATGTTTAAACCTAATCATATGGTTTTTTAAAGAAACTTTTGGAATATAAGTCAGAGAAATAATTGTTTAACATTACCATCCCAAACATAGAGTTCTGTATTTTTCTTCTTCATGACACTTCAAAACAAATAAATTACATTTAAGTTTTGACTTATTAACTTAATAAGTTAATAAGTTAAGACTCATTAACTTCATTATCTCAGGAAGAGATGAATAAGTTAAGTGTCATCTGCATACGCTGATATCTTATCATTTAACTGACACCGAGTGGCAGAACAACGTGTAAATGCTAATAAATGAGACAGCATGAGGCACTGATTGTTCTGTGTTCTGGTGAATATCACCCAAACCACTTAACTACATTTAAGCTAATGCCAACATAGTTCTCAGGCCACTTTGGGGAAACGTTGTGGTTAATGGCTCACCTAGATCAGGCCGGATTAGGGCGCATTGGGATTTAAGGCAATCAGAGGGTCCTTATCTACCCCTGTGAATGCACTTACAGCTGAATGATATGGCCCATAGCCAGAACTGGAGAAGCTCTAACAGGCTATTAGTGGTCAGGTAACTGGTAAATAGGACAGAAAGAACTTTTTCAAGAAACTGAGATTTGAATTAGATCCATTTGTACAGTTTGTTAAAGGTTTCTTGGACAGTACATGGCATTCAGCTAACAGAAAACAACTTGACATTAAAAATAAAAGGGAATCTCCCGGCAGGAAATAGAAGAGATTTGTCATCTACCAACTGCAGCCTGACTGTTACATCACTTCCTGTTCATTGTTCTCATCTATGAAATAAAACCACTGCAGGCATGTAGTTTTGAGATAATCTCTGTGGTTTCTAGCGGCATCCAGGGAATTCCTTGTACCTTTACATATCCATTTCTTTGTCTACATTTCTGATGGTTTTGCATTTTCTCATTCATGCTGAACCAAAACATTCTATGTTGACATCCAGTTAATGTTTTTTAAAGGCACACTATTTAAAGTTTTCATATTTTTAAATCTTTTTTGTTTTAAACCAGTATGGCTAATATTCCCCCTTTACGGGGTCAATGAAAAGTCACTCAGCCCCATCTGCTGCTTGTGTTCAGAAAACCATGTTTGCAACTTCTGAGTCTCCAGTCTGGTGCCCTAAAGTCTCACGAAGTCACGAATCTCACGAGGGCTAGGCTAACCCAATGTGGCTAGCCAATATGCTAGTGCCAGAGTGTTTTTAGCTCATGATTCCTGCTAGAACACAGCTGATTTCTTTAAATGAGTGATGAACCACTCCAGTAGAAAGCAATGAAGGCTGAGGAGACATTTCAACTGTTAGATGTTTCTGAGCAAAGACAATGGTAACGTTTTTACGACAGTGATTTAAAACGGACACTAGGGGGTGCTAAAAACAAGCCAAAACTGCATAGTATGCCTTTAAAGCGTAGTGCTGTTTTATGGAGTTACTTGATGTAAAACGATGACGCCTTTTTACTGCCTTTATTCTGTTTCTGCACCCTTTGAAACAGAACATAAAGGTGGAACAAAAGTAAAGCAATGCATCTAGACTGGGTGGGAGGGAGTTTTTTTATGGGGACAGTAACAAAATTTGCCAGTGAAAACGTCCAAAAAAACCCCTCAAAGTTTTAGACATTTTCAACCACCAAACAAATCCTAAATTTCAATAGTTTTTCTTCTAATATCTATTGACTGCACACTACATCAATATCTTGCACCCAACATGGGCCAAACTAGTGTTTTACCTTGATAGTGCTACCAGATATTAGAATATTCTCTTCGTTTATGTAAAGGTAGACGTGAGAGATGGTGGTGAGGTTGGGTGTGCTCCATTTATCAAAGTTAGCAATGAGCTGGAAGGAGAGGTCGGGCAGCTTGTGACAGTTCGTGGATAGGACAAAAGAGCAGGAAGCTGGAAGACGCAGCGACGCCCCATCAAACGTCCTGAAGACTCCTCCACCCGAGGCTACGCAGTGCTGTGAGCGTCGTGCAAAACAGCCTCGAACTCCATGCCGCAGTGCGCACTCCTCCTCTGCCTTGCAGCGCCTGGGATCACACTGGACCAGGTTTCGTCCAATGCACTGGCAGCGTTTGGTGCAGTCACTGTTCCAAAACAGCTGTTTGGGCTAAAACGAAGAAAGAGTTTAGACAACTCAAGGTAAAACAATAATCTATTGGTACAAATAGTGTACTATAGAAATCACTGACCTCATAGTACTTTCCATCAGTGTAGCAGCCACAGTTTTGGGACAGGATGCAGCTCTTGCCATTGAGCACGTAGCCCTGGTCACACTGGCAGCCCTCCATACAGTCCTGGTTGCAGTCCCTCTGGCCGCGGGCGGGGGCGCACTGGGGCGGGCAGACGGACACGCAGCTGGAGTAATGGCTGTTCGGGGGACAGCTCAGGACTGGGAGCAGGCAGGGTGGAAAAAGCATCAGCTGTTTATTCAACAAATTCAATATAGTGTCTTGTATCATAGAGCAGGGTATTTTTTTAACATGGGTAAGTATTTACAGACATGTTGAGTCACAACTAATTATCTTTTGTTGTTTTTCAGAATGTAGGACCAAATACTGATGTCAGTATCACAATTTGGCAGTAACAGGAGCTCAGATCTTATGAAGTGACATTCAAAAGTCTAATCTTAGTTTTGGGAAGTACAGCTAAATACTGACCAGTCTGACAAGCTATCAGCTAGACCAGTGGTTCCCAAACTTTTTCTTCTGGGCCCCCCTTAATTTTACACAATTTTTCCCGTGCCCCCCCTCTCACACACACACGTGCACACATGCACGCACGTGCCCACACACATACACACACAAACACTGCGAACAGACAAATCTCATTTTCAAACTCCATTACAGGTTATTTCACATCAAACCTTAAGAGATTTGAACAAGTAAAAGTAACTGCATTTAACTACATGTTAAAATAAACTTCAACCTTTTCTTTAAAACAACAAACTAACCACTTTTACAGCTCAATAGAAACTTTAAAAAATGCCTCAGTGCAAAATGGGTTTTAAAAATGACAAATTCCCTGAGAAAATGAAAATAAAAAATGTAAAAGTTTATTTTTACTTTAAAACATTGTTCTCTCATCTTCAGTGACTGGTGTGAGCGGCTTGTTGCTGCAGGT